>WQNJ02000331.1:0-56978 GCA_016584745.2 Phylloscopus trochilus trochilus | reverse complement strand
AGGTGAGGGACAGGTGAGAGACAGACAGGGGAGACAGGTGAGACAGGGGACACAGGTGAGGGACGGACAGGTGAGAGAGGGACAGATGAGATATGGACAGGTGAGACAGGTGAGGGACAGGTGAGACAGGGGAGACAGGTGAGACAGGGGAAACAGGTGAGACAGGGGAGACAGGGGAGACAGGTGAGACAGGGGAAACAGGTGAGACAGGTGAGACAGGTGAGACAGGGGAGACAGGTGAGACAGGGGAAACAGGTGAGACAGGTGAGGGACAGGGGAGACAGGTGAGACAGGGGAGATACGGACAGGTGAGACAGGTGGACAGGTGAGATACAGGTGAGAGGTGAGAGACAGGTGAGATATGGGCAGGTGAGACAGGTGAGGGACAGGTGAGACAGGTGAGACGGGAGATACAGACAGGTGAGATATGGGCAGGTGAGATACAGGTGAGAGGTGAGGGACAAGTGAGAGATGGACAGGTGAGACAGGGGAGGGACAGGTGAGACAGGGGAGACAGGTGAGACAGGAACAGGTGAGGACAGGTGAGACATGGACAGGTGAGACATGGACAGGTGAGACATGGACAGGTGAGAGACAGACAGCTGAGCTCAGCTGTGCCCAGGTGAGCCCAGGTGAGCCCAGGGATGGAAATGCAGAACCACCCGGGGCAGGGGGCACAGGTGTGTGCCCAGGTGTGCCCAGGTGTGCCCAGGTGAGCTCACCTGTGTGATCCTCCTGTAGGTATCAGCAGCCGAGGGGCTCTCATAGGAGGATTTTGGGTCATTTTGGGTCATTTGGGCTCAGATTTACAGGGATTTCAGTGCCCAGGTGTGCACCCAGGTGTATCCCCAGGTGTGTCCCCAGGTGAGCTCACCTGTGTGATCCTCCTGTAGGTATCAGCAGCCGAGGGGCTCTCATAGGAGGAGTTTGGGTCATTTTGGGGCAGTTTCATGTGGTTTTGGCTCAGATTTTTGGGGATTTCAGTGCCCAGGTGTATCCCCAGGTGTATCCCCAGGTGTATCCCCAGGTGTATCCCCAGGTAATCTCACCTGTGTGATCCTCCCGTAGGTATCAGCAGCTGAGGGGCTCTCAAAGGTGGATTTTTGGGCATTTTGGGTGATTTTGGCTCAGTTTTAGGGGGTTTTGGCTCAGATTTATGGGGATTTTGAGGCCCAGGTGTATCCCCAGGTGTGCCCAGGTGTGTCCCCAGGTGAGCTCACCTGTGTGATCCTCCTGTAGGTATCAGCAGCCGAGGGGCTCTCATAGGAGGATTTTGGGTCATTTTGGGTCATTTTGGGGCCGTTTCATGTGGTTTTGGCTCAGATTTACGGGGATTTCAGTGCCCAGGTGTGCCCAGGTGTATCCCCAGGTGTATCCCCAGGTGAGCTCACCTGTGTGATCCTCCTGTAGGTGTCAGTGGCCGAGGGGCTCTCATAGGAGGATTTTGGGGCCATTTTGGGTCATTTCAGCTCAATTTGACGGGGATTTTGCTGCCCAGGTGTGCCCAGGTGTATCCCCAGGTGTGCCCAGGTGTATCCCCAGGTGTATCCCCAGGTAATCTCACCTGTGTGATCCTCCTGTAGGTGTCAGCAGCCGAGGGGCTCCCAAAGGTGGATTTTTGGGCATTTTGGGTCATTTTGGCTCAGAATTACAGGGATTTTGATGCCCAGGTGTATCCCCAGGTGTATCCCCAGGTGTATCCCCAGGTGTATCCCCAGGTAATCTCACCTGTGTGATCCTCCTGTAGGTGTCAGCGGCCGAGGGGCTCTCCAAGGGGGATTTTGGCTCAGTTTTAGGGGGGTTTGGCTCAGATTTACGGGGATTTCAGTGCCCAGGTGTATCCCCAGGTGTGCCCAGGTGTATCCCCAGGTGAGCTCACCTGTGTGATCCTCCTGTAGGTATCAGCAGCTGAGGGGCTCTCAAAGGTGGATTTTTGGGCATTTTGGGTGATTTTGGCTCAGTTTTAGGGGGGGTTTGGCTCAGAATTACAGGGATTTTGATGCCCAGGTGTATCCCCAGGTGTGTGCCCAGGTAATCTCACCTGTGTGATCCTCCTGTAGGTGTCAGCGGCCAAGGGGCTCTCGAAGGGGGATTTTAGCTCAGTTTTAGGGGGGTTTGGCCCAGATTTACGGGGATTTTGAGGCCCAGGTGTGTGCCCAGGTGTGCCCCCAGGTGTGCCCAGGTAATCTCACCTGTGTGATCCTCCTGTAGGTGTCCGCGGCCGAGGGGCTCTCGAAGGGGGATTTTGGGGCAGTTTGATGTGGTTTTGGCTCAGATTAATGGGGATTTTGAGGCTCAGGTGTCTCCCCAGGTGTGCCCAGGTGTGTCCCCAGGTAATCTCACCTGTGTGATCCTCCTGTAGGTATCCGCAGCCGAGGGGCTCTCAAAGGTGGATTTTTGGGCATTTTGGGTGATTTTGGCTCAGTTTTAGGGGGGTTTGGCTCAGATTAATGGGGATTTTGAGGCCCAGGTGTATCCCAGGTGTGCCCAGGTGTATCCAGGTAATCTCACCTGTGTGATCCTCCTGTAGGTATCCGCGGCCGAGGGGCTCTCGAAGGGCGGGTGCCCGGCCAGCAGCTCGTAGCACAGCACCCCCAGGCACCACAGGTCCACCTTCTCGTCATGGCCGCCGCCCTCCACCATCTCGGGGGGCAGGTAATCCAGGGTCCCGCACAGGGTACGGCGCCTGAGGGGTTAAATACACACCTGAGCACACCTGGGCACACCTGAGCACACCTGGGATACACCTGGGATACACCTGGGCACTCATAGAACCCCATACCTGCCCCAGGTAATCCAGGGTCCCGCACAGGGTACGGCGCCTGAGGGGTTAAATACACACCTGAGCACACCTGGGCACACCTGGGCACACCTGGGTACACCTGGGATACACCTGGGGACACACCTGAGCACACCTGGGTACACCTGAGCACACCTGGGCACTCATAGACCCCATAGAACCCCAGGTAATCCAGGGTCCCGCACAGGGTGCGGCGCCTGAGGGGTTAAAAACACACCTGAGCACACCTGGGCACACCTGGGCACACCTGAGCACACCTGGGCACTCATAGAACCTCACAGACCCCACACCTGCCCCAGGTAATCCAGGGTCCCGCACAGGGTACGGCGCCTGAGGGGTTAAAAACACACCTGAGCACACCTGGGCACACCTGGGTACACCTGAGCACGCCTGGGTACACCTGAACCCTCATAGAGGCTCATAGAACCCCACACCTGTCCCAGGTAATCCAGGGTCCCGCACAAGGTATGGCGCCTGAGGGGTTAAAAACACACCTGAGCACACCTGAGCACACCTGGGCACACCTGAGCACACCTGAGCACACCTGAGCACACCTGGGATACACCTGAGCACACCTGAGCACACCTGGGCACACCTGGGCACTCATAGAACCTCACAGACCCCGCACCTGCCCCAGGTAATCCAGGGTCCCGCACAAGGTACGGCGCCTGAGGGGTTAAAAACACACCTGAGCACACCTGGGCACACCTGGGATACACCTGAGCACTCAAGAGATTTACCCAGGTGTGTCCCAGGTGTGTCCCAGGTGTGTCCCAGGTATCCCCAGCTACCCCAGGTATACCCCAGGTGTGTCTCAGGTGTGTCCCAGGTGTCCCACCTATCCCAGGTGTGTCCCACGTATCCCCAGCTGTGCTCAGGTGTGCCGCAGGTGTGCCCAGGTGTGTCCCAGGTGCCCCCAGGTGTGCCCAGGTGTGTCCCAGGTGTGCTCAGGTGTGCCCAGGTGTGTCCCAGGTGTATCCCAGGTGTCCCCAGGTGTGTCCCACCTGTCCCCAGGTGTGTCCCAGGTGTATCCCAGGTGTCCCCAGGTGTGTCCCAGGTGTCCCCAGGTGTGTCCCAGGTGTGTCTCACCTGTCCCCAGGTGTGTCCCACTCACCTGAGCGAGGGGGCGTGCCCAGACCACCCCAAATCCGCCATCTTGAGCCATTCCCCCTGCCCCATAACCCCTCCAGGTGTGTCCCAGGTGTGTCCCAGGTGTGCCCAGGTGTGCTCAGGTGTGTCTCAGGTGTCTCCCACCTATCCCAGGTGTCCCCAGGTGTGTCCCAGGTATCCCAAGGTGTCCCCAGGTGTATCCCACCTGTCCCCAGGTGTATCCCAGGTGTCCCCAGGTGTGCCCAGGTGAGCCCAGGTGTATCCCACCTATCCCAGGTGTGTCCCACCTGTCCCCAGGTGTGTCCCAGGTGTATCCCAGGTGTCCCCAGGTGTATCCCACCTGTCCCCAGGTGTATCCCAGGTGTCCCCAGGTGTATCCCAGGTGTCTCCAGGTGTGTCTCACCTGTCCCCAGGTGTGTCCCACCTATCCCAGGTGCGCAGGGCTCACCTGAGCGAGGGGGCGTGCACGGACCATCCGAAATCCGCGATCTTGAGCTCCCCCTTGAGGCCGAGCAGGAGATTCTCGGGTTTGATGTCGCGGTGAATCACCTTGCGCCCGTGGCAGTACAGCAGCGCGTCGGCCAGCTCCTCCATCAGCTGCGCCCCAAAAACCCCAAAAATGGGATCGGGGACCCCAAAAACCCCAAAAACCTCCAAAAATGAGCTCGGGGACCCCAAAAATGGGATCAGGGACCCAAAAACGGGATCAGGGACCCCAAAAACCCCCCAAAACCCACTCAGGGGACCCCAAAATCACCCCGGGGACCCCAAAAACCACCCGTGGCAGTACAGCAGCGCGTCCGCCAGCTCCTCCATCAGCTGCGCCCCAAAAACCCCCAAAAACCCCCAAAAAATGGGATCAGGGACCCAAAAAACGGGATTGGGGACCCCAAAAACCCCCAAAAACGGGATCAGGGACCCCAAAAACGGGATTGGGGACCCCAAAAATGGGATCGGGGACCCCAAAAATGGGCTCGGGGACCCCAAAAACCCCCAAAAACCTCCAAAAACGGACTCAGGGACCCCAAAAACCTCCAAAAATGGGCTCGGGGACCCCATAAACCACCGGGCAGTGCAGCAGCGCGTCGGCCAGCTCCTCCATCAGCTGCGCCCCAAAAAATGGGTTTAGGGACCCCAAAAACCCCCCAAAACCCGCTCAGGGCACCCCAAAAACCGCCCGTGGCAGTACAGCAGCGCGTCCGCCAGCTCCTCCATCAGCTGCGCCCCGAAAACAGCATCGGGGACCCCAAAAACCCCCAAAAATGGGTTTAGGGACCCCAAAAACCCCCAAAAATGGGTTTAGGGACCCCAAAAATGGGTTTGGGGACCCCAAAAATCCCCCAAAACAGGATCAGGGACCCCAAAACCCCCCAAAAACGGCCTTGGAGACCCCAAAAACCCCCCAAAACCCACTGAGGGCACCCCAAAATCACCCCGGGGACCCCAAAAACTGACCCAGGGACCCCAAAAAACCCACTCGGGGACCCCAAAATCATCCCGGGGACCCCAAAAACGACCTCGGGGACCCCAAAAATGGCCCTGGGGACCCCAAAAATGGGCTCAGGGACCCCAAAAACCCCCCAAAACCCATTTAGGGGACCCCAAAATCACCCCGGGGACCCCAAAATCGACCCAGGGACCCCAAAATCACCCCGAGGTGCCCCGAGGCCGTTTTTGGGGCGGTTTGGGGTTTTTTGGGGTCCCCGAGTTCATTTTTTGGGGTTTTTGGTGTCCCTGACCTCACTTTTTGGGGTTTTTGGGGTCCCTGAGTTGGTTTTTTGAGGTCCCCTGATCTCATTTTTGGGGGGTTTTGGGGTCCCCGAGTTGGTTTTTTGGGGTTTTTGGGGTCCCTGATCTCATTTTTTGGGGGTTTTTGGGGTGTTTTGGGGCTCACCGTGGCCGTCCTGGTGGCGTCCAGGCGGCGGCAGCGCTGCAGCTCCTTGGGGAGCTCCACGGAGGTTTTTGGGCTGAATTTGGGGGTTTTTGGGGTGGTTTTGGGGGGTTTTTGGGGTGGTTTTTGGGGTTTTTGGGGTCCCCGAGTTCATTTTTTGGGTTTTTTTTGGGGTGTTTGAGGTCTCACCGTGGCCGTCCTGGTGGCGCCGGCAGCGCTGCAGCTCCTTGGGGAGCTCCGCGGAGGTTTTTGGGGTGAATTTGGGGGTTTTTGGGGTGGTTTTGGGGTTTTTGGGGTGGTTTTGGGGGTGGTTTTTGGGGTTTTTGGGGTCCCTGATCTCATTTTTGGGGTTTTTGGGGCTCACCGTGGCCGTCCTGGTGGCGTCCAGGCGGCCGGCAGCGCTGCAGCTCCTTGTAGAGCTCCACGGAGGTTTTTGGGGTGAATTTGGGGGTTTTTGGGGGGTTTTTGGGGTGGTTTTTGGGGTTTTTGGGGTGGTTTTGGGGGGTTTTTTGGGGTTTTTGGGGTCCCTGATCTCGTTTTTTGGGGTTTTTTTTGGGGTTTTGGGGCCTCACCGTGGCCGTCCTGGTGGCGTCCAGGCGGCGGCAGCGCTGCAGCTCCTTGTAGAGCTCCACGGAGGTTTTTGGGCTGAATTTGGGGTTTTGGGGGTGGTTTTGGGGGGTTTTTGGGGGTGTTTTTTGGGGTTTTTGGGGTCCCTGATCTCGTTTTTTGGGTTTTTTTGGGGTTTTTGGGGCTCACCGTGGCCGTCCTGGTGGCGTCCAGGCGGCGGCAGCGCTGCAGCTCCTTGTAGAGCTCCCCGCGGGGAGCGAACTCCAGGATGAGGAAGACGCGGCGCCGGTCGTGGAAGTAATTGTACAGGCGGAGCACGTTGGGGTGCCTGCCGGAGCCAGGGACCCCCAAAAACGGGGTTGGGACCCCCAAAAACGGGGTTGGGACCCCCAAAAACCCCCAGAAACCCAGCTGGGAACCCCAAAAACCCGGCTGGGAACCCCTAAAAACGGGGTTGGGAGCCCCAAAAACCCTCAAAAACCAGAGCTAGGACCCCTAAAACCGGACCTGGGACCTCCAAAAACCCCAAAAAACCCCCAAAAACCCGGCTGGGAACACCAGAAACCCAGCTGGGACTCCCAAAAACCCCCAAAAACCCGGCCGGGACCCCCAAAAACCAGACCTGGGACCCCCAAAACCCCCCCAAACCCGGCTGGGAACCCCAAAATGGGGTTGGGACCCCCAAAAATGGGGTTGGGACCCCCCCAAAACCCAGCTGGGAACCCCAAAAACCCCCAAAAACCATACCTGGGACCCCCAAAACCCCTCTGGGACCCCCAAAAACCCCCAAAAACCAGAGCTAGGACCCCCAAAACCGGACCTGGGACCTCCAAAAAAACCCAAAAACCCGGCTGGGACCCCCAAAAACCCCTAAAAATGGGTTTGGAACCCCCCAAAACCCCCAGAAACCAGAGCTGAGACCCCCAAAAATGGGGTTGGGACCCCCCAAAACCCCAGCTGGGACCCCCAAAAATGGGGTTGGGACCCCCAAAAACCCGGCTGGGACCCCCAAAAATTGGGTTGGGACCCCCAAAAACCCCCAAAAGGCCGGCTGGGAACCCCAAAAACGGGGTTGGGACCCCCAAAAACCTGGCTGGGAAACCCAAAAACCCCCAAAAACCAGACCTGGGACCCCGAAAAACCCCCCAAAACAGGGCTGGGACCCCAAAAAAACCCCCAAAAACCGGACGTGGGACCCCCAAAAACCCCAGAAAACCCCCAAAAACCAGACCTGGGACTCCCCCCAAAACCCCCAAAAACCCGGCTGGGACCCCCAAATTCCCCCCAGGGATCTCAAAACCTCCTCAGATACACTCAGGTGTATTTCCCCCTCCCAGGTGTGTCCATCCCTCCCCCAGGTGTATGTGTGTCCCCCAGGTGTACCTGAGGTGTCCCTCAGGTGAGCCCAGGTGTATCCATACCTCCCCCCAGGTGTGTCCCCTCCCCGCCAGGTGTCCCCCAGGTGTGTCCCTCCCCCCCAGGTGTACCTGAGATGCCCCCCAGGTGCGTCCCTCCCCCCCAGGTGTATCCATATCTCCCCCCAGGTGCGTCCCTCCCCCCCAGGTGTATCCCAGGTGTACCTGAGGTGTCCCCCAGGTGTATCCCCTCCCCCCCAGGTGTACCTGAGGTGTCCCCCAGGTGCATCCCCCACCCCCAGGTGAGCCCAGGTGTATCCATCCCTCCCCCCAGGTGTATCCCCGCCCCCAGGTGTATCCATATCTCCCCCCAGGTGTATCCCCCGCCCCCAGGTGTATCCATATCTCCCCCCAGGTGTGTCCCTCCCCCCCAGGTGTATCCCAGGTGTACCTGAGATGCCCCCCAGGTGTATCCCAGGTGTATCCCCCGCCCCCAGGTGTATCCATATCTCCCCCCAGCTGTATCCCCCACCCCCAGGTGAGCCCAGGTGTACCCGAGATGCCCCCCAGGTGTATCCCCCGTCCCCAGGTGTATCCCAGGTGTCCCCCAGGTGTGTCCCCTCCCTGCCAGGTGAGCCCAGGTGTATCCATATCTCCCCCCAGGTGTATCCATCCCCCGCCCCCAGGTGTGTGTGTGTCCCCCAGGTGAGGCCAGGTGTACCTGAGGTGGGCCTGGATCTCGATCTCGCGCCGCAGCTGGTGCTCCACGCCCTCCTGCTCCACCTGGCTCTTGAAGAGCACCTTGAGCGCCACCAGGAAGCCCGAGCGCCGCTCCCGCGCCAGGTAAACGTTGCCGAACTTGCCCTTGCCCAGGGGGCGCCCCCACCTCGAAATCCTCCAGGGAGAAGGTGCGCCTGGGGGGGGGGACACACCTGAGCGCACCTGGGGACACCTGGGGACACACCTGAGAGCACCTGGGGAATGTTCCCCACCTCGAAATCCTCCAGGGAAAAGGTGCGCCTGGGGGGGGGGAGACACACCTGAGCACACCTGGGGACACCTGGGGATACCTGGGAAACACCTGGGGGCAGCTAGGGACACCTGGGGAATGTTCCCCACCTCGAAATCCTCCAGGGAAAAGGTGCGCCTGGGGGGGAGGGACACACCTGAGCACACCTGGGCACACCTGGGTAACACCTGAGCACACCTGAGAGCACCTGGGGACAGCTAGGGACACCTGAGTGCACCTGGGGAATGTTCCCCACCTCGAAATCCTCCAGGGAGAAGGTGCGCCTGGGGGGGGGGGACACACCTGAGTGCACCTGGGCACACCTGAGAGCACCTGAGTGCACCTGGGGACAGCTGGGGACACCTGAGCACACCTGGGGTAACACCTAGGTAACACCTGGGCACACCTGAGAGCACCTGGGCACACCTGAGAGCACCTGGGGACACCTGGGGATACCTGGGACACACCTGAGCGCACCTGAGCACACCTGGGGACAGCTGAGAGCACCTGGGACACACCTGAGCGCACCTGAGCGCACCTGGGGACAGCTAGGGACACCTGAGCACACCTGAGAGCACCTGGGCACACCTGGGGACAGCTAGGGACACCTGAGCACACCTGGGGTAACACCTAGGTAACACCTGGCACACCTGAGAGCACCTGGGGACACCTGAGAGCACCTGGGTAACACCTGAGCACACCTGGGGACAGCTGGGGACACCTGAGACACACCTGAGCGCACCTGAGAGCACCTGGGGACACCTGGGTAATACCTGGGACACACCTGAGTGCACCTGAGAGCACCTGGGGACAGCTGGGTAACACCTGGGGACAGCTGGGGACACCTGGGGAATGTTCCCCACCTCGAAATCCTCCAGGGAGAAGGTGCGCCTGGGGGGGGGAGACACACCTGAGTGCACCTGGGCACACCTGAGAGCACCTGGGGACAGCTGAGAGCACCTGGGTAACACCTGAGAGCACCTGAGAGCACCTGGGGACAGCTAGGGACACCTGAGCACACCTGGGGTAACACCTGGGTAACACCTGGGCACACCTGAGAGCACCTGGGGACACCTGAGTGCACCTGGGGACACCTGGGGATACCTGGGACACACCTGAGCGCACCTGAGCACACCTGGGGACACCTGGGGACAGCTAGGGACACTTGAGACACACCTGGGTAACACCTGAGGACACCTGGGACACACCTGGGACACACCTGGGGACACACCTGGGCACACCTGAGGGCACCTGGGCACACCTGGTGGCATCACCCCCCTCCCCCTCCCCCCCGCGCTGTCACTCACACGGGTGGGGGAGGGGCGGGCAGCGCGCTGGGCTCCAGGGGCACCCGGCCGGCACCTGCGGGGACCGGGGGGGTCAGAGCCCCGAAAACGGCCAAAAACAGCCCAAAAACAGCCAAAAACACCCCAAAAACAGCCCAAAACCAGCCAAAAACACCCCAAAAACAGCCAAAAACACCCCAAAATCAGCCCAAAATACCCCAAAATCAGCCCAAAATACCCCAAAAACAGCCAAAAACAGCCCAAAAACAGCCCAAAATACCCCAAAATACCCCCAAAACAGCCCCAAACAGCCAAAAATACCCCCAAAACAGCCCAAATCACCCCCAAAACAGCCCAAACCACCCCAAAACAGCCAAAAACACCCCAAAAACAGCCAAAAACAGCCCAAAACCAGCCCAAAACCAGCCCAAAACCAGCCAAAAACAGCCCAAAACAGCCCAAAACCAGCCTAAAATACCCCAAAAACAGCCAAAAACACCCCAAAAACAGCCAAAACCAGCCCAAAATAGCCCAAAATAGCCCAAAACAGCCAAAATACCCCAAAACCAGCCCAGAACAGCCCAAAAATGCCAGAAACAGCCCAAAACCAGCCAAAAATACCCCCAAAACAGCCCAAAGTACCCCAAAACAGCCCAAAATACCCCAAATCACCCCCAAAACAGCCCCAAATACCCCAAAACAGCCAAAATACTCCAAAATAGCCCAAAACAGCCCAAAGCATCCCAAAACCAGCCCCAAATACCCCAAAAACAGCTCAAAATACCCCCAAACCAGCCCAAAATACCCCAAAAACAACCCCAAACACCCCCAAACCACCCCAAAACACCCCTAAATCCCCTCCTGGAACCCCCAAAATCCCCTCAGAACCCCCCCAAATCCCCCCAAACCCCACCCAGGACCCCCCAAAATGCCCCCAAATCCCCCCAAACCCCCCCCAAATCCCCCCAGGCCGTACCTGGCAGCCCCTTCCCGGGGTTCTCGGAGCCCGGGGGGTCCTTGCGGGGCACCCGCAGCGGGGGGGGCACCGAGCTCTGGGGGGGGGGAGGGGAGGGGTCACAGGGCTGGGGGGGTCACCCCCAAAATCCCCCTCAAGGGACAGGGGGGGACCCCCAAAATTGGGGAGGGGAGGGGAGGGGAGGGGGGCTCACCTTGCTCAGGTTGGGGGCCACGTTCTCCTTCTGCGCCATGCTGGGGGTGGGGGGGAAGAGGGTCAAAGTTCATCGGGGGGGACCCCAAAAATCCTCCGGAAACCCCCTTGGGACCCCCCAAACTCCCTCAGAACCCCCCAAACCCCCTCGGGACCCCCAAATACCCATTCAGGACCCCCCCTTTCCCCTCAGAAACCCCTTCGGGACCCCCAAATCCCCACAAGATCCCCAAATCCCCATTCAGGACCCCCCATTTCCCCTCAGAAGCCCCCTCAGGACCCCCCAAACCCCCTCAGAAACCCCTCAGGACGCCCCATTTCCCCTCAGAAACTCCCGTTTCCCCTCAGAAGCCCCTCCGGACCCCCCAAATCCCCTCAGAACCCGCCCAGTGCCCCTCAGGACACCCCAATTCCCCTCAGGACCCCTCATTTCCCCTCAGAAACCCCCACGGGACCCCCAAAATCCCCTCGGGACCCCCAAAAATCCCCCCCGAAACCGCCCCAGCTTTCCGCTCCTCACCCGCCGCCCGTTTCTGTCGCCGCCGTCTCTTCAAATTTCGCCCCCTCGCTCTCATTGGCCGCAGCCCGCGAGCGCCGCGCTCCCATTGGTCCGCGCCAACGCAGCCCCCGCCCCCACCGGCGCGCGCCGCTCTCCCATTGGTGATCGCCTCACGAATCCCCGCCTTCCCAGCGCGCGCAGCGCTCCCATTGGTCGGCGCCACACGGAGCCCCGCCCCCATGCGCAAGCGCCTTCGCCCCACCCGGCCGTCCCGCCCACCGCGCGCGTGACTCGGCGCCGATTGGTCGCTGCGGGCGGGTGGGGGGGGCGGAGCGGCGGACGGCCAATGGGAGCGCGGGGAACGCTCGGTCACGTGGGGAGGGAGCGGCGGCCATTTTGTGCCCGGCCGTTCCGCCCGGCAACAGGGGCCCGGTATGGCCCAGTATGGCCCAGTACGGCCCAGTATGGCCCCAGTGTGCCCCCCAGTTCTCCCAGTTCAGCCCAGTGTCCCCCCCAGTGTCTTCCCAGTGCTCCCAGTAACCCCTCCCAGTCCCTCCCAGTGCGCCGCTCTCCCCTCACCCCCCAGTGACGTTTCTGGCCCCGCCCCCAGTGACGTCACTCCTTAGCCATTGGTCGTTGCTGACTCGATCAATGAAGAGCGGTTCCTGGCCCCGCCCCCTTTGACGTCACTCCTCAGCCATTGGTCGTTGATGACTCGATCAATGAAGAGCGGTTCCTGGCCCCGCCCTCAGTGACGTCACTCCTCAGCCATTGGTCGTTGATGACTCGATCAATGAAGAGCGGTTCCTGGCCCCGCCCCCAGTGACGTCACCCCTCAGCCATTGGTCGTTGCTGACTCGATCAATGAAGAGCGGTTTCTGGCCCCGTCCCCAGTGACGTCACTCCGCAGCCATTGGTCGTCGATGAATTGATTAATTAGGAGCGGTTTATTAATTAATGATAGGCCCCGCCCCCTCCGGGGGGGTCACGGGGCGGTCAGTGAGGGGTCAGCGAGGGGTCAAGGGGTCACGGAATGGTCATTGGGGGTCAGTGAGGGGTCAGTGGGGTGGGAGTCCATGGGGTGGTCAGTTGGTCACTCGATGGTCACTCAGTGGTCAGCGAGGGGTCAGTGAGGGGTCAGTGAGGGGTCACCGAGGGGTCAGTGTCCCCCAGGGGTCGGTCACTGTCACAGAGGGCGTGGTCAGCAGGGCGGTCAGTTGGTCACTTGGCGGTCACTCAGCAGTCACTGAGTGGTCACTCAGTGGTCAGTGAGGGGTCAGTGAATGGTCAGTGAGGGGTCATTGGGGGTCAGTGAGGGGTCAGTGAAGGGTCACTCAGTGGTCAGTGAGTGGTCCCTGAGTGGTCACTTGGTGGTCAGTGAGCAGTCAGTGAATGGTCAGTGAGGGGTCACTCAGTGGTCAATGAGGGGTCACCGAGTGGTCAGTGAGTGGTCAGTGAATGGTCAGTGAATGGTCATTGGGGGGTCAGTGAGAGGTCAGTGAGTGATCACTCAGGGGTCAGTGAGGGGTCAATGAGGGGTCACTCAGTGGTCAGTGAGCGGTCAGTAAGGGGTCAGTGAATGGTCATTGGGGGTCACTGAGTGGTCAGTGAGTGGTCACTCAGTGGTCACTGTGAGGTCAGTAAGGGGTCAATGAATGGTCATTGGGGGTCAGTGAGAGGTCAATGAGTGGTCACTCAGTGGTCAGTGAGGGGTCACTGAGGGGTCAATGAATGGTCATTGGGGGTCAGTGAGGGGTCACTGAGTGGTCACTCAGTGGTCACTGAGCGGTCAGTGAGGGGTCAGTGAAGGGTCATTGGGGATCAGTGAGAGGTCAATGAGGGGTCAGTGAGGAGTCACTCAGTGGTCAGTGAGGGGTCAGTGAGTGGTCATTGGGGGTCAGTGAGAGGTCAGTGAGAGGTCACTCAGTGGTCAGTGAGCAGTCAATGAATGGTCATTGGGGGTCAGTGAGTGGTCAGTGAATGGTCAATGAGAGGTCAATGAGGGGTCACTCAGTCCCTCGCCGGTCACTCCTGCCCGTGCGGCCACCTGTGGCACCACTCGCGTGCGTTCCGGAACATTCTCAGCCAGGGCCCGGGGCCGGCCTTGCCGCGGCCTGGCTGTGCCCAGGGGCTCTGCCAGGCGCGCACTGACCGCTCGGGGTGGGGCATGGCGGCCAGGTGGCGGCCGCAGGGCGAGCAGAGCGCCGCCACGCCCGGAGCCAATGGGGGGGCAGGGGTCACTCAGGGGTCACTCAGGGGTCAGTGAGGGGTTAGTGAGGGGTCAGTGAGCGGTCAGTGAATGGTCAATGAGGGGTCGCCGAGTGGTCACTGAGGGGTCAATGAGGTGTCAGTGAGAGGTCAATGAGTGGTCAAGGAGGGGTCAGTAAAGGGTCAGTGAAGGGTCAATGAGGGGTCAATGAGGGGTCACCGAGCAGTCACTGAGTGGTCAGTGAGGGGTCAATGAGGGGTCACTGAGTGGTCATTGGGGGTCAGTGAAGGGTTAGTGAGGTGTCAGTGAGTGGTCAGTGAAGGGTCAATGAGTGGTCACTCAGTGGTCACTGAGTGGTCAGTAAGGGGTCAATGAGTGGTCAGTGAGAGGTCATTCAGTAGTCAGTGAGGGATCAGTAAGGGGTCACTGAGTGGTCAGTGAAGGGTCAATGAGTGGTCACTCAGTGGTCACTGAGCAGTAGGTAAGGGGTCAATGAATGGTCATTGGAGGTCAGTGAGAGGTCAATGAGTGGTCACTGAGTGGTCAATGAGGGGTCAGTGAGGGGTCAATGAATGATCACTCAGTGGTCAGTGAGGGGTCACTGAGGGGTCAATGAATGGTCATTGGGGGTCAATGAATGGTCATTGGGGGTCAGTGAGGGGTCAGTGTCCCCCAGGGGTTGCTCCCAGTCACAGACGGGTGGTCAGCAGGGTGGTCAGTTGGTCACTCAGCGCTCCCTCATTGGTCACTCCTGCCCGTGCGGCCACCTGTGGCACCACTCCCGCGCGTTCCGGAACATTCTCAGCCAGGGCCCGGGGCCGGCCTTGCCGCGGCCTGGCTGTGCCCAGGGGCTCTGCCAGGCGCGCACTGACCGCTCGGGGTGGGCCATGGCGGCCAGGTGGCGGCCGCAGGGCGAGCAGAGCGCCCCACGCCCCGCCCGGAGCCAAGGGGGGGCAGGGGTCACTCAGGGGTCACTGAGGGGTTAATGAGGGGTCAGTGAAGGGTTAGTCAATGGTCACTTTAATGGTCGCTGAGTGGTCAATGAGGGGTCAATGAGGGGTCACTGAGTGGTCACTCAGTGGTCACTAAGGGGTCACTGAGTGGTCAGTGAATGGTCAGTGAGGGGTCAGTGAGAGGTCAATGAGTGGTCAGTGAAGGGTCAATGAGTGGTCACTCAGTGGTCACTGAGCGGTCAGTAAGGGGTCAATGAGTGGTCAGTGAGAGGTCATTCAGTAGTCAGTGAGGGATCAGTAAGGGGTCACTCAGTGGTTACTGAGTGGTCAGTGAATGGTCACTCAGTGGTCAGTGAGCGGTCATTGGGGGGTCAGTGAGTGGTCAGTGAGGGGTCCATGAGGGGTCAGTGAGCAGTCACTCAGTGGTCACTGAGCGGTCATTGGGGGTCAGTGAAGGGTCAGTGAGGGGTCAGTGAGAGGTCACTGAGTGGTCAGTGAAGAGTCAATGAGGGGTCAGTAAGGGGTCAATGAATGGTCAGTGAAGGGTCACTCAGTGGTCAGTGAATGGTCAGTGAGAGGTCACTCAGTAGTCAGTGAGAGGTCAATGAGTGGTCAGTGAATGGTCATTGGGGGTCAGTGAGAGGTCAATGAGTGGTCAATGAGAGGTCACTCAGCGCTCCCTCATTGGTCACTCCTGCCCGTGCGGCCACCTCTGGCACCACTCCCGCGCGTTCCGGAACATTCTCAGCCAGGGCCCGTGGCCGGCCTTGCCGCGGCCTGGCTGTGCCCAGGGGCTCTGCCAGGCGCGCACTGACCGCTCGGGGTGGGCCATGGCGGCCAGGTGGCGGCCGCAGGGCGAGCAGAGCGCCCCACGCCCCGCCCGGAGCCAAGGGGGGGCAGCGGTCACTGAGGGGTCAGGGAGGGGTCAGGGAGGGGTCAGTGAGGGGTCAGTGAGGGGTTAGTTAATGGTCACTTTAATGGTCACTGAGTGGTCAATGAGGGGTCAATGAGGGGTCAATGAGTGATCATTGAGTGGTCACTGAGTGGTCAGTGAGGGGTCAATGAGGGGTCACTGAGTGGTCATTGGGGGTCAGTGAAGGGTCAGTGAGAGATCAATGAGGGGTCAGTGAATGGTCAGTGAGGGGTCAATGAGGGGTCAATGAGTAGTCACTCAGTGGTCACTGAGCGGTCAGTGAATGGTCAGTGAGGGGTCAATGAGTGGTCAGTGCAGGGTCACTCAGTGGTCAGTGAACGGTCAGTGAAGGGTCAGTGAGAGATCAATGAGGGGTCAATGAATGGTCAGTGAGGGGTCAATGAGTGGTCAGTGAGAGGTCACTCAGTAGTCAGTGAGGGGTCAGGAAGGGGTCAGTGAGTGGTCACTCAGTGGTCACTCGGTCAGTGAGCGGTCAGTCAGGGGTCAATGAGGGGTCAATGAGGGGTCACTCATTGGTCACTCCTCCCCATGCGGCCACCTGTGGCACCACTCCCGCGCGTTCCGGAACATTCTCAGCCAGGGCCCCGGGCCGGCCTTGCCGCGGCCTGGCTGTGCGGCGGCGCCGCGGCCGGCCCAGGGGCTCTGCCAGGCGCGCACTGACCGCTCGGGGTGGGGCATGGCGGCCAGGTGGCGGCCGCAGGGCGAGCAGAGCCACGCCACGCCGTGGCCGGAGCCAAGGGGGGGCAGGGGTCACTCAGGGGTCGGTGAAGGGTTAGTCAATGGTCACTTTAATGGTCACTGAGTGGTCAATGAGGGGTCAATGAGGGGTCAATGAGTGATCACTGAGTGGTCAGTGAGGGGTCAATGAGGGGTCAATGACGGGTCACTGAGTGGTCCCTGAGTGGTCACTCAGTGGTCAATGAGGGGTCAGTGAAGAGTTAGTCAATGGTCACTTTAATGGTCGCTGAGTGGTCAATGAGGGGTCAATGAGGGGTCACTGAGTGGTCAGTGAAGGGTCAATGAGTGGTCACTCAGTGGTCACTGAGCGGTCAGTAAGGGGTCAATGAGTGGTCACTGAGTGGTCACTCAGTGGTCACTGAGTGGTCAGTGAATGGTCACTCAGTGGTCACTGAGCAGTCAGTAAGGGGTCAATGAATGGTCATTGGAGGTCAGTGAGAGGTCAATGAGTGGTCACTGAGTGGTCAATGAGGGGTCAGTGAGGGGTCAATGAATGATCACTCAGTGGTCAGTGAGGGGTCACTGAGGGGTCAATGAATGGTCATTGGGGGTCAATGAGTGGTCAGTGTCCCCCAGGGGTTGGTCCCTGTCACAGAGGGCGTGGTCACTCAGCGCTCCCTCATTGGTCACTCCTGCCCGTGCGGCCACCTGTGGCACCACTCGCGTGCGTTCCGGAACATTCTCAGCCAGGGCCCGTGGCCGGCCTTGCCGCGGCCTGGCTGTGCGGCGGCGCCGCGGCCGGCCCAGGGGCTCTGCCAGGCGCGCACTGACCGCTCGGGGTGGGGCATGGCGGCCAGGTGGCGGCCGCAGGGCGAGCAGAGCGCCGCCACGCCGCGGCCGGAGCCAAGGGGGGGCAGGGGTCACTCAGGGGTCAGTGAGGGGTCAGTGAATGGTCATTGGGGATCAGTGAACAGTCAGTGAGTGGTGACTGAGTGGTCAATGAGGGGTCAGTCATTGGTCAGTAAGGGGTTAATGAGGGGTCAGTGAGGGGCCACTGAGTGGTCAGTGAGGGGTCAGTGAGTGGTCAATGGGGGGTCAGTGAGGGGTCAATGAGGGGTCACTGAGTGGTCATTGGGGGTCAGTGAAGGGTCAGTGAGGTGTCAGTGAGAGGTCAAAGAGTGGTCAAGGAGGGGTCAGTAAAGGGTCAGTGAAGGGTCACTCAGTGGTCAATGAGGGGTCACTGAGTGGTCAATGAGGGTTCAATGAGGGGTCACTGAGTGGTCACTGAGTGGTCAGTGAGGGGTAAATGAGGGGTCAATGAGGGGTCACTCAGTGGTCACTGAGCGGTCAGTGAGGGGTCAGTGAAGGGTCATTGGGGATCAGTGAGAGGTCAATGAGGGGTCAGTGAGGAGTAACTCAGTGGTCAGTGAGGGGTCAGTGAGTGGTCATTGGGGGTCAGTGAGAGGTCAGTGAATGGTCAGTGAGGGGTCAATGAGGGGTCACTGAGTGGTCACTCAGTGGTCAGTGAGCAGTCAGTAAGAGGTCAGTGAATGGTCATTGGGGATCAGTGAGTGGTCAATGAATGGTCAGTGAATGGTCAATGAGAGGTCAATGAGTGGTCACTCAGCGCTCCCTCATTGGTCACTCCTGCCCGTGCGGCCACCTGTGGCACCACTCCCGCGCGTTCCGGAACATTCTCAGCCAGGGCCCCGGGCCGGCCTTGCCGCGGCCTGGCTGTGCGGCGGCGCCGCGGCCGGCCCAGGGGCTCTGCCAGGCGCGCACTGACCGCTCGGGGTGGGGCATGGCGGCCAGGTGGCGGCCGCAGGGCGAGCAGAGCGCCGCCACGCCGTGGCCGGAGCCGTTGGGGTTCAGCGGGTAGCGCTCGGTGGCGGCGCCGCCGTCGTCGGCGTAGCGCAGAACGGCCAGGCCCGAACGGACGCAGCGGTCCAGGAGGGACGGGGGGCGAGACTCGAAACGGCCTGGGGGGCGGGAGACCAGTTAGAGACCAGTATGGACCAGTAGAGACCAGTATAGACCAGTATAGACCGGTATAGACCAGTTAGAGAGCAGTATAGACCAGTATAGACCAGTATAGACCAGTAGAGACCAGTATAGAGTAGGGTTAAACCAGTATAGACCAGTATAGACCAGTAGAGACCAGTAGAGACCAGTATAGAGCAGTATAGAGCAGTACAGACCAGTATAGACCAGTATAGACCAGTTAGAGTAGGGTTAAACCAGTATAGACCAGTTTAGACCAGTACAGACCAATAGAGACAAGTAGAGACCAGTATAGACGAGTATAGATCAGTATAGACCAGTGAGACCAGTATAGACCGGTATAGACCAGTATAGATCTGTATAGACCAGTATAGATCAGTATAGACCGGTATAGACCAGTATAGACCGGTATAGACCAGTATAGATCAGTTAGAGACTGGTTAGACCAGTATAGACCAGTATAGACCAGTATAGACCAGTTAGAGACCAGTTAGAGACTGGTTAAACCAGTTAGAGACCAGTTAGAGAGCGGTTAAACCAGTTAGAGACCAGTTAAACCAGTTACAGACCGGTTACAGACCAGTATAGACCAGTAGAGACCAGTTAAACCGGTTAGAGACCAGTATAGACCAGTAGAGACCAGTATAGACGAGTATGGACCAGTATAGATGAGTATGGACCAGTATAGACCAGTATAGACCAGTTAAACCAGTATAGACCAGTAGAGACCAGTTAGAGATGGGTTAAACCAGTATGGACCAGTAGAGACTAGTTAGAGACCAGTTAGAGACTACTTAGAGAGCAGTACAGACCAGTAGAGACCAGTAGAGACCAGTAGAGACCAGTAGAGACCAGTTAGAGATGGGTTAAACCAGTATAGACCAGTATAGACCAGTTAGAGACCAGTATAGACCAGTATAGACCGGTATAGACCAGTATAGATCAGTTAGAGACCGGTTAGACCAGTATAGACCAGTATAGACCAGTATAGACTGGTTACAGACCAGTTAGAGACCAGTGAGGGGTCAGTTAGAGACCAATGAGACCAGTTAGACACCAGTGAAACCAGTTAGAGACCAGTTAAACCACTACAGACCAGTTAGAGACCAGTACAGTCCAGTAGAGACCAGTTAGAGACCAGTAGAGACCAGTACAGAGCAGTACAGACCAGTTAAACTGGTTACAGACCAGTACAGACCAGTTAGAGACCAGTTAGACCAGTTAGAGACCAGTTAGAGACCAGTATAGACCAGTATAGACCAGTAGAGACCAGTACAGACCGGTATAGACCAGTATAGACCACTTAAACCAGTATAGACCAGTTAGAGACAAGTATAGATCAGTTAAACCAGTATAGACCAGTTAGAGACAAGTATAGATCAGTTAAACCAGTATAGACCAGTAAAGAGCAGTTAGGGACCAGTTATGGACCAGTTAGAGACCAGTATAGAACAGTATAGACCAGTATAGACCCGTAGAGACCAATACAGACCAGTATAGACCAGTATAGACCAGTAGAGACCAGTATAGATGAGTATAGACCAGTATAAACCAGTATAGATCAGTATAGATCAGTATAGACCGGTATAGACCAGTAGAGACCAGTATAGACCGGTTAGAGACCAGTTAGAGAGGGGTTAAACCAGTTAGAGACCAGTAAAACCATTATAGACCAGTTAGGGATGGGTTAAACCAGTATAGACCAGTTAGAGACCAGTAGAGATCAGTATAGACCAGTATAGACCGGTATAGACCAGTATAGACCAGTTAGAGACCAGTTAGAGAGCAGTATAGACCAGTATAGACCAGTCCCTCCCAGTCCAAACCAGTATCCCCAGTTACCTTCTCCGTGGGCCACCCAGACCCCCAGCACCGCCCCCTCCATCCCCCACTGCCCCCAGTGCTCCCAGTATAACCCAGTATAACCCATTCCCAGTCCAAACCAGTCCAAACCAGTATAACCAGTATGCCCCAGTTACCTTCCCCGTGTGCCACCCAGACCCCCAGCACGGCCCCGTCCATCCCGCGCAGCATCAGCGCCGGGCCCGGCTCCACCCGCACGGCCACGAAACGCGACTCGAACCGGCCCGACAGGTTCCGCTCCAGCGCCAGCACACCTGGCGGCCCAGGTGTGTCACCTGTGTCACCTGGGACAGGTAAGGACAGCTGAGTGACACCTGAGTGACACCTGAGTGACACCTGAGTGACACCTGAGGGACACCAGACAGGTTCCGCTCCAGCGCCAGCACACCTGGCGGCCCAGGTGTGTCATTGGAGTCACCTGGGGCAGGTAAAGACACCTGAGTGACACCTGAGTGACACCTGAGTGACAGCTGGGACAGGTAAAGACACCTGAGTGACACCTGAGTGACACCTGAGGGACACCTGAGTGACACCTGAGTGACACCTGAGTGACACCCGAGTGACACCCGACAGGTTCCGCTCCAGCGCCAGCACACCTGGCGGCCCAGGTGTGTCACCTGTGTCACCTGGGACAGGTAAAGACACCTGAGTGACACCTGAGTGACACCTGAGTGACACTGGGCAGGTTCCGCTCCAGCGCCAGCACACCTGGCGGGCCAGGTGTGACATCACCTGTGTCACCTGTGTCACCTGGGACAGGTAAACAGTGCCTGAGTGACACCTGAGTGACACCTGAGTGACACCCGACAGGTTCCGCTCCAGCGCCAGCACACCTGGCGGCCCAGGTGAGACCTCACCTGTGTCACCTGGGACAGGTAAACAGCACCTGAGTGACACCTGAGGGACACCTGAGTGACACCTGGGACAGGTAATGACACCTGAGTGACACCTCAGTGTCACCTGTGTCACCTGGGACAGGTAATGACAGCTGAGTGACACCTGAGGGACACCTGAGGGACACCTGAGGGACACCCGACAGGTTCCGCTCCAGCGCCACCACACCTGGCGTCCCAGGTGTGCCAGACCCTTGCACAGGTGTGCCCAGGTGTGGCCAGGTGAGCTCACCTGGCTGCCCCACCCAGCCCAGCAGCGCCATCAGCTGGCAGCCGTTGCACACGCCCAGGCTGAAGGTGTCACACACACACACACAGGTGTGCCCAGGCGTGCCCAGGTGTGCCCAGGTGTGTGCCCAGGTGTGCCCAGGTGTGTGCCCAGGTGTGGCCAGGTGAGCTCACCTGTGTGCCCCACCCAGCCCAGCAGCGCCATCAGCTGGCAGCCGTTGCACACGCCCAGGCTGAAGGTGTCACACACACACACACAGGTGTGCCCAGGTGTGCCCAGGTGTGCCCAGGTGTGGCCAGGTGTGGCCAGGTGTGGCCAGGTGTGCTCACCTGGCTGCCCCACCCAGCCCAGCAGCGCCATCAGCTGGCAGCCGTTGCACACGCCCAGGCTGAAGGTGTCACACACACACACACAGGTGTGCCCAGGTGTGCCCAGGTGTGCCCAGGTGTGTGCCCAGGTGAGCTCACCTGTGTGCCCCACCCAGCCCAGCAGCGCCATCAGCTGGCAGCCGTTGCACACGCCCAGGCTGAAGGTGTCACACACACACACACAGGTGTGCCCAGGTGTGCCCAGGTGTGTGCCCAGGTGTGCCCAGGTGTGCCCAGGTGAGCTCACCTGGCTTCCCCACCCAGCCCAGCAGCGCCATCAGCTGGCAGCCGTTGCACACGCCCAGGCTGAAGGTGTCACACACACACACACAGGTGTGCCCAGGTGTGCCCAGGTGTGTGCCCAGGTGTGCCCAGGTGTGCCAGGTGTGGCCAGGTGTGCCCAGGTGTGCCCAGGTGAGCTCACCTGGCTGCCCCACCCAGCCCAGCAGCGCCATCAGCTGGCAGCCGTTGCACACGCCCAGGCTGAAGGTGTCACACACACACACACAGGTGTGCCCAGGTGTGGCCAGGTGTGTGCCCAGGTGTGCCCAGGTGTGCCCAGGTGTGGCCAGGTGTGCCCAGGTGAGCTCACCTGGCTGCCCCACCCAGCCCAGCAGCGCCATCAGCTGGCAGCCGTTGCACACGCCCAAGCTGAAGGTGTCACACACACACACACAGGTGAGCCCAGGTGTGCCCAGGTGTGCCCAGGTGTGGCCAGGTGTGCCCAGGTGAGCTCACCTGGCTGCCCCACCCAGCCCAGCAGCGCCATCAGCTGGCAGCCGTTGCACACGCCCAGGCTGAAGGTGTCACACACACACACACAGGTGTGCCCAGGTGTGCCCAGGTGTGTGCCCAGGTGTGTGCCCAGGTGAGCTCACCTGTGTGCCCCACCCAGCCCAGCAGCGCCATCAGCTGGCAGCCGTTGCACACGCCCAGGCTGAAGGTGTCACACACACACACAGGTGTGCCCAGGTGTGCCCAGGTGTGTGCCCAGGTGTGCCCAGGTGTGCCCAGGTGTGTGCCCAGGTGTGCCCAGGTGTGGCCAGGTGAGCTCACCTGGCTGCCCCACCCAGCCCAGCAGCGCCATCAGCTGGCAGCCGTTGCACACGCCCAGGCTGAAGGTGTCACACACACACACAGGTGTGCCCAGGTGTGCCCAGGTGTGCCCAGGTGAGCTCACCTGGCTGCCCCACCCAGCCCAGCAGCGCCATCAGCTGGCAGCCGTTGCACACGCCCAGGCTGAAGGTGTCACACACACACACACAGGTGTGCCCAGGTGTGTGCCCAGGTGTGCCCAGGTGTGCTCAGGTGTGGCCAGGTGAGCTCACCTGGCTGCCCCACCCAGCCCAGCAGCGCCATCAGCTGGCAGCCGTTGCACACGCCCAGGCTGAAGGTGTCACACACACACACACAGGTGTGCCCAGGTGTGTGCCCAGGTGTGCTCAGGTGTGGCCAGGTGAGCTCACCTGGCTGCCCCACCCAGCCCAGCAGCGCCATCAGCTGGCAGCCGTTGCACACGCCCAGGCTGAAGGTGTGACACACACACACACAGGTGTGCCCAGGTGTGCCCAGGTGTGCCCAGGTGTGCCCAGGTGAGCTCACCTGGCTGCCCCACCCAGCCCAGCAGCGCCATCAGCTGGCAGCCGTTGCACACGCCCAGGCTGAAGGTGTCATACACACACACAGGTGTGCCCAGGTGTGTGCCCAGGTGTGCCCAGGTGTGCCCAGGTGAGCTCACCTGGCTGCCCCACCCAGCCCAGCAGCGCCATCAGCTGGCAGCCGTTGCACACGCCCAGGCTGAAGGTGTCACACACACACACACAGGTGTGCCCAGGTGTGCCCAGGTGTGCCCAGGTGTGCCCAGGTGAGCTCACCTGGCTGCCCCACCCAGCCCAGCAGCGCCATCAGCTGGCAGCCGTTGCACACGCCCAGGCTGAAGGTGTCATACACACACACAGGTGTGCCCAGGTGTGTGCCCAGGTGTGCCCAGGTGAGCTCACCTGGCTGCCCCACCCAGCCCAGCAGCGCCATCAGCTGGCAGCCGTTGCACACGCCCAGGCTGAAGGTGTCACACACACACACACAGGTGTGCCCAGGTGTGGCCAGGTGTGTGCCCAGGTGTGCCCAGGTGTGCCCAGGTGTGGCCAGGTGTGCCCAGGTGAGCTCACCTGGCTGCCCCACCCAGCCCAGCAGCGCCATCAGCTGGCAGCCGTTGCACACGCCCAAGCTGAAGGTGTCACACACACACACACAGGTGAGCCCAGGTGTGCCCAGGTGTGCCCAGGTGTGGCCAGGTGTGCCCAGGTGAGCTCACCTGGCTGCCCCACCCAGCCCAGCAGCGCCATCAGCTGGCAGCCGTTGCACACGCCCAGGCTGAAGGTGTCACACACACACACACAGGTGTGCCCAGGTGTGCCCAGGTGTGTGCCCAGGTGTGTGCCCAGGTGAGCTCACCTGTGTGCCCCACCCAGCCCAGCAGCGCCATCAGCTGGCAGCCGTTGCACACGCCCAGGCTGAAGGTGTCACACACACACACAGGTGTGCCCAGGTGTGCCCAGGTGTGTGCCCAGGTGTGCCCAGGTGTGCCCAGGTGTGTGCCCAGGTGTGCCCAGGTGTGGCCAGGTGAGCTCACCTGGCTGCCCCACCCAGCCCAGCAGCGCCATCAGCTGGCAGCCGTTGCACACGCCCAGGCTGAAGGTGTCACACACACACACAGGTGTGCCCAGGTGTGCCCAGGTGTGCCCAGGTGAGCTCACCTGGCTGCCCCACCCAGCCCAGCAGCGCCATCAGCTGGCAGCCGTTGCACACGCCCAGGCTGAAGGTGTCACACACACACACACAGGTGTGCCCAGGTGTGTGCCCAGGTGTGCCCAGGTGTGCTCAGGTGTGGCCAGGTGAGCTCACCTGGCTGCCCCACCCAGCCCAGCAGCGCCATCAGCTGGCAGCCGTTGCACACGCCCAGGCTGAAGGTGTCACACACACACACACAGGTGTGCCCAGGTGTGTGCCCAGGTGTGCTCAGGTGTGGCCAGGTGAGCTCACCTGGCTGCCCCACCCAGCCCAGCAGCGCCATCAGCTGGCAGCCGTTGCACACGCCCAGGCTGAAGGTGTGACACACACACACACAGGTGTGCCCAGGTGTGCCCAGGTGTGCCCAGGTGTGCCCAGGTGAGCTCACCTGGCTGCCCCACCCAGCCCAGCAGCGCCATCAGCTGGCAGCCGTTGCACACGCCCAGGCTGAAGGTGTCATACACACACACAGGTGTGCCCAGGTGTGTGCCCAGGTGTGCCCAGGTGTGCCCAGGTGAGCTCACCTGGCTGCCCCACCCAGCCCAGCAGCGCCATCAGCTGGCAGCCGTTGCACACGCCCAGGCTGAAGGTGTCACACACACACACACAGGTGTGCCCAGGTGTGCCCAGGTGTGCCCAGGTGTGCCCAGGTGAGCTCACCTGGCTGCCCCACCCAGCCCAGCAGCGCCATCAGCTGGCAGCCGTTGCACACGCCCAGGCTGAAGGTGTCATACACACACACAGGTGTGCCCAGGTGTGTGCCCAGGTGTGCCCAGGTGTGCCCAGGTGAGCTCACCTGGCTGCCCCACCCAGCCCAGCAGCGCCATCAGCTGGCAGCCGTTGCACACGCCCAGGCTGAAGGTGTCCGGCCGGCGCCGGAATCGCTCCAGGGCCGAGCGGACGCCGGGGTTGAAACGAACGGCGGCCGCCCAACCTGGGGGGGGGAAAAAAGGAATTTGGGGAGTTAATTTGGGGAATTTTGAGGGGATTTTGGGGGATTTTTGGGGGATTTTGGGGGCTTGGGGTGAATTTTTGGGGATTTTTTGAGAATTTTTGGGGCATTTTTTGGAATTTTTGGGGATTTTGGGGAAATTTTGAGGGGTTGGGATGATGTTTTGGGGAATTTTTGGGGACTTTTTGGGAATTTTGGGGAATTTTTGGGAATTTTGGGTGTTGGGATGAAGTTTTGGGGACTTTTTGGGATTTTTTAGGGGATTTTGGGGGGTTGGGGTGAATTTTTGGGGACTTTTTTGGAATTTTTGGGGGGAATTTTTGGGAATTTTGGGGGCATTTTGGGGGCATCTTAGGGGATTTTGGGGGAAATTTGGGGGGAATTTGGGGGAAATTTGGGGGAATTTTGGGGGATTTTTGTGGGATTTTTGTGGGATTTTTGTGGGGTTTTGGGGAGATTTTTGAGGTTTTTTTGGGGATATTTATGGGATTTTTGGGTTTTTTTTGCGGGATTTTTGGAGGATTTTTGTGGGATTTTTATGGAATTTTTTGGTGATTTTTTCCAAATTTGTTGTTTTATGATTTCGGGGTTTTTTGGGGTGAAAATCCCCAAATTCCTCTGACCTTTGGCCGAGCCCAGGACGTCGGCGTAGCTGAAGCCCCCCACGAACACCAGACCCCGGAACCCGTCCAGGTTGGCGGCGCCCGAGCAAAGGTCCTGGGTGGTGACGTCCCACACCTGGGAACAGCCCCCAAAAAAATGAAAATAATCCCAAAAATAACCCCAAAAACTGCCCCAAAAACTGCCCTAAAATAACCCCAAAAACTGCCCCAAAATAACACCAAAAACTGCCCCAAAAACAGCCCCAAAAACCCCAAAAACAACCCCAAAAACTGCCCCAAAAACCACAAAAACCACCCCAAAGAAACCCCAAAATAACCCCAAAAACTGCCCCAAAAATGGCCCCAAAAAACCACAAAAACAAACCCCCCAAAAACCCCAAAATAACCCCAAAAACTGCCCCAAAATAACACCAAAACAAACCCCCAAAAAACCCCCAAAATAACCCCAAAAACTGCCCCAAAATAGCACCAAAAACTGCCCCAAAAACTGCCCCAAAAACTGCCCCAAAATAACACCAAAAACTGCCCCAAAAACTACAAAAACAAACCCCAAAAAAACCAAAAAAACCCCAAAAATAACCCCCAAAACTGCCCCAAAATAACCCCCAAAAACTGCCCCAAAAATAACCCCAAAAATAACCCCAAAAACAACCCCAAAAATAATCCCAAAACAACCCCAAAAGCCCCCCAAAATTATCCCAAAAATAACCCCAAAACCACCCCAAAACCAACCCAAAAAAACCCCCCAAAAAACCCCAAAAATAACCCCCAAAACAACCCCCAAACCCCCCAAAATAACCCCAAAAAACCCCTAAATCCACCCCAATTTTTGGCTGTTTTGGGCTCCCAGGACTGTTTTTGGGGTGATTTTTGGGTATTTTGGGCCCCCGGAGCCGTTTTTGGTGCTATTTCGGGGGATTTTGGGCCCCCGGAGCCGTTTCTGGGGTGATTTTGGGGATTTTTTGGGCCCTCTGAGCCGTTTTTGAGGTGATTTTTGGGGTCCCAGGACTGTTTTTGGGGTGATTTTTGGGTATTTTGGACCCCCAGGACCGTTTTTGGGGTGATTTCGGGGATATTTTGGGCCCCCGGAGCTGTTTTTGGGGCAATTTGGGGAATTTTTTGGGCCCCCGGAGCCGTTTTTGGGGCGATTTCGGGGGATTTAGGGGTGATTTTGGGCCCCCAGAACTGTTTTTGGGGTAATTTTGGGCCCCCGGAGCCGTTTTTGGGGCGATTTTGGGGCCCCGGAGCCATTTTGGGGGGTATTTTGGACCCCCAGGACCGTTTTTGGGGCGATTTCAGGGGATTTTGGGGGTATTTTGGGCCCCCGGAGCTGTTTTTGGGGTGATTTTAGGGATTTTTTGGGCCCCCGGAGCCGTTTTTGGGGTGATTTCGGGCCCCCGGGACCGTTTTTGGGGTGATTTTGGGGATTTTTTGGGCCCCCGGGGCCATTTTTGGGGTGATTTTGGGCCCCCAGAGCTGTTTTTGGGGTGATTTTGGACCCCCAGGACCGTTTTTGGGGTGATTTTGGGGTGGTTTGAGGGAATTTTGGGCCCCCGGAGCTGTTTTAGGGGTTATTTTGGACCCCCAGGACCGTTTTTGGGGCGATTTCAGGGGATTTTGGGGTGATTTTGGGCCCCCGGAGCCGTTTTTGGGGGTATTTTGGACCCCCAGGACCGTTTTTGGGGATTTTTGGGCTCTCACCTGGAAGCCGGCCATGGCGAAGGCGGCCGCCATCTCCCGGTCGCCGTTGCTGCCCTCCTCCCTCAGCACGGCCACGCGCGGCCCCGGCACCGCTGGGGGGACCAAAATCGGCACCGGCGCCCCCCAAAACACCCCAAATACCCAAAAAAACCCAAAAAACCACCCCAAAAACCCCCAAAACCCCCCAAAACACCAAAAAAACCCAAAAAACCACCCCAAAAACCCCCAAAACCACCCAAATACCCCAAAAAACCCAAAAAAACACCCAAAAAACCCCAAAACCACCCCAAAAACCACCCCAAAAACCACCCAAACCCACCCAAAAAACCAAAAAACTACCCAAAACACCCCAAAACCACCCAACACTACAAAAAAAAACCAAAAAACCACCCCAAAAACCACTCAAAACCCCCAAAAACCTCCCCCAAAACCCCAAAAAACCCCAAAAAACCACCCCATAAACCACCCAAAACCACCCAAAACCACCAAAAAAAACCCCCAAAAACACCCAAAACACAAAAAACCAACCAAAACCCCAAAAAAACCCAAAAAACCCCAAAAAAACCCACCCAAACAAACTCCAAAAACCCCCCAAAACCACCCAAACCCCCTAAAACCACCAAAAAAACCCAAAAACCAACCAGAACCCCCCCAAACCTCCCAAAACCCCCCAAAAACACCCCCAAATCTCCCAGGCACAGGGTAACGCAAAAAAACCCCCACAAAATCCCACAAAAATCCCCCAAAAATCCCCATAAAAATCCCCCAAAAATTCCATTAAAATCCCAGAAAAACCCCAGAAAAACCCCACAAAAACTCCATAAAAACCCCCAAAAATTCCAGAAAAATTCCATAAAAATCCCATAAAATCCCCAAAAAATCCCCCAAAACCTGCAAAAAACCACCAAAAAAAAAATCCCACAAAAATCCCTGAAAAATCCCAGAAAATCCCAAAAAAACCCTCTCAAAAATCCCCAAAAAATCCCATAAAAATCCCCAAAAAATCCCCACAAAAACCCCACAAAAATCCCAAAAAGTCCCATAAAAATCCCCCAAAAATCCCCATAAAAATCCCCCAAAGATTCCAAAAAAATCCCAGAAAACCCCACAAAAACCCCACAAAAATCCCCCCAAAAACATCATAAAAATCCCAAAAAATCCCCCAAAAATCCCAGAAAAACCCCAAAAAATCCCACAAAAATCCCACAAAAATCCCATAAAAGTCCCTTAAAAGTCCCTTAAAAATCCCAGGAAAACGACAAAAAAATCCCATAAAACCCCCCCAAAAATCCTTTAAAAATCCCCTAAAAATCCCAAAAAAACCCCCACAAAAATCCCATAAAAACCCCCAAAAATCCCCATAAAAATGCCCCAAAGATTCCATAAAAATCCCAGAAAATCCCCCAAAAATCCCACAAAAATCTCCCCAAAAAATCCCATAAAAATCCAAAAAAAAACCCCACAAAACCCCCACAAAAATCCCATAAAAGTCCTTTAAAAATCCCAAAAAACCCCCACAAAAATCCCATAAAAATCCAAGAAAATCCCATAAAAATCCCCTAAAAATCCCACAAAAATCCCATAAAAATCCCTTAAAAATCCCTTAAAAATCAAAAAAACCCCCCAAAAATCCCATAAAAATCCCTTAAAAATCCCATAGAAATCCCTTAAAAATCCCAAAAAAACCCCACAAAAATCCCAAAAAAATCCCAAAAAACCCCCCAAAAATCCCACAAAAATCCCACAAAAATCCCACAAAACCCCCCCAAAAACCCCACAAAAATCCCATAAAAACCCCACAAAAAATCCCCAAAAAATCCCCCAAACCCCCGAAAAACCACATTAAAAATCCCCCCAAAAATCCAAAAAATCCCCCAAAAGCCCCAATCCATCCCCCAATTGTCCCCAAAGTGTCCCCTACCCATGTCCCTGAGCAGCGGCGTCTCCTCCTGGGGGTCAAAGGTCAGGCGGAACTGCGGCCCCCAGCGCGTGGCCAGGTCCTGCTGCTCCTGCTGGACGCAGCCGGGCGCCGCCTGCAGCCGCTCCAGGGCGAAGCTGGTCTGCTCCCACAGGTCACGGAGGTCACCCACGGGGTCAGAGAGCACCTCCTGGCCACCCACTGACACCGTCACCTGCGGGGACAGCGGGGACATTGGGGACAGTGAGATGTGGGGCACTGGTGGCACTTGGGGACATTGAGAACATTGGGGACATTGAGGTATGGGGCGTTGGAATGGTGGCACTCGGGTTTGGGGACATCAGGAACATCAAGGACATTGAGAACATCAAGGACATCAGGGACATTGGGGACCTCAGGAGCATCAAGGACGTTGGGGACATTGGGGACGTTGAGATGTGGTGACACTGGAATGGTGGCACTGGGAAATGGGGACATTGGGAAATGGGGACATTGGGGACATTGGGGACTGGTCTGCTCCCACAGGTCACGGAGGTCACCCACGGGGTCAGAGAGCACCTCCTGGCCACCCACTGACACCGTCACCTGCCGGGACAGCAGGGACACTGAGTGACATTGGGGACACTGAGCTATGGGGGCACTGGTGGCACTTGGGGACATTGAGAACATTGGGGACGTTGAGATGTGGGGCGTTGGAATGGTGACATTTGGGTTTGGGGACATCAGGAACATCAAGGACATTGGGGACATTGGGGACATCAGGGACATTGGGGGACATCAGGGACATTGGGGACATTGGGGGACATCAGGAACATTGGGGACATCAAGGACGTTGGGGACATTGGGGACATTGAGCTATGGGGCATTGGAATGGTGGCACTCGGGTTTGGGGACATCAGGAACATTGGAGACCTCAGGAACATCAAGGACATTGGGGACATCAAGGACATTGAGAACATTGAGAACATTGGGGACATTGGGGACACTGGGGACATTGGGGACATCAGGAACATCAAGGACATTGGGGACATTGGGAACATCAAGGACATTGAGAACATTGGGGACATCGGGGACATCGGGGACGTTGGGGACATTGGGGACAGGGGCTGGTCTGCTCCCACAGGTCACGGAGGTCACCCACGGGGTCAGAGAGCACCTCCTGGCCACCCACCGACACCGTCACCTGCGGGGACAGCGGGGACATTGAGCTATGGGGCACTGGTGGCACTGGGGACATTGAGATGTGGGGCGTTGGAATGGTGGCACTCGGGTTTGGGGACATCAGGAACATTGGGGACCTCAGGAACATCAAGAACATTGAGAACATCAAGGACATCGGGGACAGTGGGGGACATCAGGAACATCAAGGACATTGGGGACATTGGGGATGTTGAGTTATGGGGACACTGGAATGGTGGCACTGGGAAATGAGGACATTGGGGACATTGGGGACATTGGGGGCATTGGGGACATTGGGGACAGGGGCTGGTCTGCTCCCACAGGTCACGGAGGTCACCCACGGGCTCGGACAGCACCTCCTGGCCACCCACTGACACTGTCACCTGCGGGGACAGCACGGACATTGGGGACATTGGGGACATTGAGTTATGGGGCGTTGGAATGGTGGCACTCGGGTTTGGGGACATCAGGAACATTGGGGACCTCAGGAACATCAAGACATCAATGTTCTCAAGGACGTTGAGAACATTGGGGACATTGGGCACATTGGGCACATTGGGGACGTTGGGGACATTGAGAACACTGGGGACGTTGGGGACATTGAGAACACTGGGGACATTGAGTTATGGGGACATTGAAATGGTGGCGTTGGGAAATGGGGACATCGGGGACATTGAGATGTGGAGCATTGGAATGGTGGCACTCAGGTTTGGGGACATCAGGAACATGAAGGACATTCGGGACATTGGGGACGTTGAGATGCTGGACATTGGAATGGTGGCATTGGGGACACTGAGAACATTGGGGACATCAGGGACATCGGGGACATCAGGGACACTGAGCTACGGGGCATTGGAATGGTGGCACTTGGGAAATGGTGGGACTGGGGACATCGGGGACAATGGGGACAATGGGGCCAAAGGGACATTGGGGACACAAGGACAGTCAGGGACAGGAGACACAGGGACGTGGGGGACACAGCCACTGTCACCTGCCGGGGGACACTGAGGGGACACTGAGGGACACAAGGACAAGGCGACAACGGTGCCACCACCACCCACCCCAAATCGTCCCCAACCCCCCCAATGTCCCCAATCCCCCCAATGTCCCCCAATGTCCCCAATGTCCCCAACCCCCCCGGTGTCCCCAATGTCCCCAATGTCCCCAATGTCCCCAACCCCCCCGGTGTCCCCAATCCCCCCCAATGTCCCCAAACCCCCCAAACCCCCCAATGTCCCCAAACCCCCCCAGTGTCCCCAAATGTCCCCAAACCTCCCAATGTCCCCAATCCCCCCAATGTCCCCAGCCGTCCCCGGTGTCCCCAATGTCCCCACCCCCCCCCGGTGTCCCCAATGTCCCCGGTGTCCCCTGACCGTGGCGCGGGGCCCGTAGGGGCCGCTGTGGCCGATGGGGACACAGGTGACACCGGCGTCCTGGTAGCGGCGGCAGACGGGGACAGCGGCCACCGTGGGAACCTCCAGCAGCAGCCCCGGCTCCTCGGCAAAGAGCAGCGCCAGCGCTGGGGACACAGGGACAGTGAGGGGACAGTGGGGGGACATTGGGGACATTGGGGACATCGGGGACAGTGGGGACATTGGGGGGATTGGGGACAGTGGGGACATTGGGGGGATTGGGGACATTGGGGGATTGGGGACATTGGGGGATTGGGGACATTGGGGACACTGGGGGGATTGGGGACATGGGGGACAGTGAGGGGACAGCAGGGAGAGCAGGGACAGTGGGGACACTGGGGACATTAAGGGGATTGGGGACATTGGGTAGGACTTGGGACACTGAGGTGACACAGGGTGACACAGAGGGGATTTGGGGACACTGGGGTGACACTGGGTGACACTGAGGGGTGACACCGGGTGACACAGAGCTGACACAGGGTGACACACAGGTGACACTGGTGACACTGACCGCTGACCCCGTCGGGCGGGGCGGGCAGGGTGACGGTGGGGTGACACAGGGTGACACTGAGGGGTGACACTGGGCTAACACAGGGTGACACAGGGTGACAGAGGGTGACACACAGGGTGACACAGGTGACACTAACTGGTGACCCCCTCGGGCGGGGCGGGCAGGGTGACGGTGGGGTAACACAGAGGGGTGGCACTGAGGGGATTTGGTGACACAGAGGGGTGACACAGGGTGACACAGGTGACACAGGTGACACAGGTGACACTGAGATGACACTAACTGGTGACGCCGTCGGGCGGGGGCGGGCAGGGTGACACAGAGGGGATTTGGGGACACTGGGGGTGACACAGAGGGATGGCACAGGGTGACACAGGTGACACAGGTGACACAAGATGACACACAGGTGACACAGGTGACACTAACTGGTGAACCCCGTCCGGCGGGGCGGGCAGGGTGACGGTGGGGTAACACAGGGTGACACAGAGGTGACACAGGGTGACACTGAAGGGATTTGGGGACACAGGGTGACACAGGGTGACACTGAGGTGACACTAACCGCTGACCCCCTCCGGCGGGGCGGGCAGGGTGACGGTGGGGTGACACAGAGGGGTGACACTAAGGGGATTTGGTGACACAGGGTGACACACAGGTGACACACAGGGTGACACTGACCGCTGACCCCCTCGGGCGGGTTGGGCAGGGTGACGGTGGGGTAACACAGAGTGACACTGGGGTGACACAGAGGTGACACTGAGGGTATTTGGGACACTGAGGTGACACTGAGGTGACACTAACTGGTGACCCCGTCGGGCGGGGCGGGCAGGGTGACGGTGGGGTAACACAGAGGTGACACAGGGTGACACACAGGGTATTTGGTGACACAGGTGACACAGAGGGATGACACAGGGTGACACAGGGTGACACTGACCACTGACCCCTCGGGCGGGTTGGGCAGGGTGACGGTGGGGTGACACAGAGTGACACTGGGGTGACACAGAGGTGACACTGAGGGTATTTGGGGACACTGAGGTGACACTGACCGCTGACCCCGTCCGGCGGGTTGGGCAGGGTGACGGTGGGGTGACACAGGGTGGATTTGGGGACACAGAGGGATGGCACAGGGTGACACAGAGGGGATTTGGTGACACAGGGTGACACAGAGATGACACTGAGGTGACACACAGGTGACACCGAGGTGACACTAACTGGTGACCCCCTCTGGCGGGGGCGGGCAGGGTGACGGTGGGGTAACACAGTGTGACACTGAGGGGATTTGGGGACACAGAGGGATGGCACAGGGTGACACTGAGGTGACACACAGGTGACACAGGTGACACTAACTGGTGACACCATCCGGCGGGTTGGGCAGGGTGACGGTGGGGTAACACAGAGGGGATTTGGTGACACAGAGCTGACACAGGGTGACACAGAGGGATGGCACTGGTGACACTGGGTGACACAGGGTGACACAGGTGACACTGGTGACACAGGGTGACACTAACTGGTGACACCGTCCGGAGGGGCGGGCAGGGTGACGGTGGGGTAACACAGAGGGGATTTGGTGACACAGAGCTGACACAGGGTGACACACAGGTGACACACAGGTGACACAGGTGACACTAACCGGTGACCCCGTCGGGCGGGTTGGGCAGGGTGGTGGCCCCGCAGTTCCCGGCAAAGGCCATCTCCAGCAGGCAGCCCAGCAGGCCCCCGTCGCTGATGTCGTGGCCGGCGGCCACCGCGCGCTCTGGGGACAGCCGGGGACACACAGGGGTCACACAGGGGACACCCATTTTCCATCCCCAAAAATCCCCATTTTTTATCCCAAAAATTCCCATTTTTCCCCCCCAAAAAATCCCCATTTTTCCCTCCCAAAACCCTCATTTTCCCTTCCCAAAGCCTCAAAAATCCCCTTTTTTCCCCAAAAAATCCCCATTCCCCCCCCCAAATCCCTATTTTTCCCCCCAAAAATTCCGATTTTTCACCCCAAAACTCCCCATTTTTTATCCCCAAAAATCCCCATTTTCCCCCCAAAAATTCCTATTTTTCACCCCAAAATCCCCATTTTTCATCCTAAAATCACCATTTTTTACCCCAAAACTCTCCATTTTCCCTCCCAAAAAATCCCCATTTTCCCCCCCAAAAATCCCCTTTTCTCCCCCCCAAAAATCCCCATTTTTCCCCCCAAAATCCCCATTTTTCCTCCAAAAAATCCCCAAAAAATCCCCATTTCACCCCCAAAAAAATCCCTTTTTTCCCCACAAATCCCCATTTTCCCCCAAAAATCCCCATTTTTTATCCCAAAAATCCTCATTTTTTATCTCAAAAATGCCCAATTTTTATTCCAAAAATCCCATTTTCACCCCAAAAATCCCCATTTTTCCTCCCAAAAATCCCCATTTTTCCCCCCAAAAATCCCCAAAAATCCCCATTTTTCCCCAAAAAAATCCCCAAAAAAATCCCCATTTTCCCCCCCAAAAATCCCCATTTTTCCTCCAAAAAGTCCCAAAAAATCCCCATTTTTTCCTCAAAAAATCCCCAAAAATCCCCATTTTTCCTCCCAAAAATCCCCATTTCACCCCCCAAAAAATCCCCTTTTTTCCCCCAAAATCCCCTTTTTCCCCAAAAATCCCCTTTTTTCCCCAAAAAAAAATCCCCAAAAAATCCCCATTTTTCCCCAAAAATCCCCATTTTCCCCCCCTAAAATCCCCTAAAAATCCCCATTTTCCCCAAAAAATCCCCATTTTTCCCCCCCCAGCCCCAAAACCGCCGTTTTTCCCCCCAAACCTCGCAGCAGCTCCTGGGTGACGTTGAAGGCGCTCTCCAGCCGGCCGGGCTCGTCCAGGTCCGGGCAGGTGTCGCCCACCTGGGAGAACACCTGGGGCCAGGGCGGAGCCCCCAGGCGGTGCCGCCCGGGGCTGAGCTGCACCCACAGCAGCGCCCCTGGGAGACCCAAAAACGGCAGAATTCAGCCCAAAATACGGCCGGGAATGGGAAAGTTGGGGTGAAAACGGGGGGAATTGACCCAAAAATGGGGAAAATCGACCCAAAACCAGATGGGGAAAATCGACCCAAAAATGGGGGGAATTGACCCAAAAATGGGGGGAATTGACCCAAAACCAGATGGGGAAAATCGACCCAAAAATGGGCAAAATTGACCCAAAAATGGGGGAAATCGACCCAAAACCAGATGGGGAAAATCGACCCAAAAATGGGAGAAATCAACCCAAATATGGGGGGAATTGACCCAAAAATGAGAGAATTCAGCCCAAAATCCACCCGGGAACGGGGAAATCGACCCAAAAATGGGGAGAATTCAACCAAAATCCGGCCGGGAATGGGGAAATTGGGGTGAAAATGGGGAAAATCGACCCAAAAATGGGGGGAATTGACCCCAAAAACGGAGAAATCGACCCAAAAATGGGAGAAATCGACCCAAAAATGAGAGAATTCAGCCCAAAATCCACCCAGGAATGGGAAAGTTGGGGTGAAAACGGGGGAAATCGACCCAAAATCCGAGCAGAAACAGCGAAAATCAACCCAAAAATGGGCAAAATTGACCCAAAAATGGGGAAAACCGATCCAAAAATGAGAGAATTTGGCCCAAAATCCGGCCGGAAACGGGGAAATTGGCCCGAAAATGGGGGAAATTGACCCAAAAACGGAACCAAAAGTGGCCCCAAGTGTGTCCCAGGTGTGTCCCAGGTGTGTCCCAGGTGTATCCCCAGGTGTCCCAGGTGTGTCCCAGGTGTGTCCCAAGTGTGTCCCCAGGTGTCCCCAGCTGTCCCCAGGTGTCCCCAGGTGTGCCCAGCTGTCCCCAGGTGTCCCAGGTGTGTCCCAGGTGTGTCCCCAGGTGTCCCCAGGTGTGTCCCAGGTGTGTCCCCAGCTGTCCCCAGGTGTCCCCAGGTGTGTCCCAGGTGTGTCCCCAGCTGTCCCCAGGTGTCCCCAGGTGTGTCCCAGGTGTGTCCCCAGCTGTCCCCAGGTGTCCCCAGGTGTGTCCCAGCTGTCCCAGGTGTGTCCCCAGGTGTCCCAGGTCTGTCCCAGGTGTGTCCCCAGGTGTCCCCAGGTGCCCTCACCGCGCTCGTTGGGACACTTGAGGTCGGGGGTGACGGTGGCGGTGACGTCGGGGCAGACGGCGTAGGCCGAGATCACCAGGGCACCTGCGGGGACACCTGGATGTCACCTGTGTGTCACCTGGCTGTCACCTGAGTGTCACCTCAGTGTCACCTGGGTGTCACCTCAGTGTCACCTGTGTGTCACCTGTGTCACCTGGGTGTCACCTGTGTGTCACCTGGGTGTCACCTGTGTGTCACCTGGCTGTCACCTGTGTGCCACCAGGGCCACCCGGCTGTCACCTGGGTGTCACCTGTGTCCCCAATGTCCCCAATGTCCCCGACCCCCCCAACGTCCCCAACGTCCCCACTCCCCCCAATGTCCCCAGTGTCCCCAATGTCCCTGGGGTGTCACCAGGTGCCATCACGGTCTCTGTCCCCACTCTGGCCGCCATGCTGAGCGAGTCCCCAATGTCCCCATTGTCCCCAATGTCCCAATGTCCCCACTCCCCCGATGTCCCCAATGTCCCCAATGTCCCCATTGTCCCCAATGTCCCCAATGTCCCCAATGTCCCCAATGTCCCCATTGTCCCCAATGTGTCACCAGGTGCCATCACGGTCTCGGTCCCCACTCGGGCCGCCATGCTGAGCGAGTCCCCAATGTCCCCATTGTCCCCAATGTCCCCAATGTCCCCACTCCCCCCGATGTCCCCAATGTCCCCAATGTCCCCATTGTCCCCAATGTCCCCAATCCCCCCAATGTCCCCACTGTCCCCAATGTCCCCAATGTCCCCACTGTCCCCAATCCCCCCAATGTCCCCACTGTCCCCAATGTCCCCATTGTCCCCAATCCCCCCAATGTCCCCACTGTCCCCAATGTCCCCAATGTCCCCAATGTCCCCACTGTCCCCCAACCCCCCCAATGTCCCCATTGTCCCCAGGGTGTCACCAGGTGCCATCACGGTGTCACTCCCCACTCTGGCCGCCATGCTGAGCGAGTCCCCACTGTCCCCATTGTCCCCAATGTCCCCAACCCCCCCGATGTCCCCGATGTCCCCGGGGTGTCACCAGGTGCCATCACGGTGTCACTCCCCACTCTGGCCGCCATGCTGAGCGAGTCCCCAATGTCACCAACCCCCCCAATCCCCCCATTGTCCCCAATGCCCCCAATGTCCCCCCAATGTCCCCAATGTCCCCAATGTCCCCAATCCCCCCAATGTCCCCAATGTCCCCAATGTCCCCGGGGTGTCACCAGGTGCCATCACGGTGTCACTGCCCACTCGGGCCGCCATGCTGAGCGAGTCCCCAATGTCCCCAATGTCCCCAATGTCCCCGATGTCCCCAATGTCCCAATCCCCCCATTGTCCCCAGGGTGTCACCAGGTGCCATCACGGTGTCACTCCCCACTCGGGCCGCCATGCTGAGCGAGTCCCCAATGTCCCCAACCCCCCCAATGTCCCCGTTGTCCCCAATGTCCCCAATGTCCCCAATGTCCCCAATGTCCCCATTGTCCCCAATGTCCCCAATGTCCCCAATGTCCCCCAATGTCCCCCCATTGTCTCCATTGTCCCCAATCCCCCCGATGTCCCCGATGTCCCCATTGTCCCCATTGTCCCCAGTGTCCCCATTGTCCCCAGGGTGTCACCAGGTGCCATCACGGTGTCACTCCCCACTCTGGCCGCCATGCTGAGCGAGTCCTTGCCGCCGTCGATGGCCACGCCCAGGCGCCCCATGGCGGCCACCAGGGCGGAGCAGGCGGCCACCAGCGCCCCGCCCTCCGGCCCCGCCTTGGAGCCCCACATCCAATTGCCAGAGCACTTCACGTCCTGCAATGGGGGACACGGGGACGGACAGAGGGACACGGGGACAGATGGACACGGGGATGGACAGACACACAGACAGATGGGGACGGACACACGGACACGGGGACGGACAGAGGGACACGGGGACAGATGGACACGGGGATGGACACACGGGGACGGGGACAGATGGGGACGGACACGGGGACAAAGGGACGGATGGACGGACACACCGGAGACATGGACAGATGGACATGGGGATGGATGGACACACAGGGACGGACGGGCAGACACACAGACATGGGGATGGACACACGGGGACGGACAGACGGACACACGGACCGACCAACGGACACACGGACACGGGGACGGACACACAGACACGCGGACAGATGGACACATGGACACGGGGACGGACGGATAGACACGGGGACGGACACACAGACACACGGACAGACCGAAGGACAGATGGACACGGGGATGGACACACGGGGATGAACGGACACCACGGGGATATGGGGGACAGACGGACATGGGGATGGATGGACACAGGGACAGACACACGGGGACAGATGGACACACGGGGACGGACGGATGGACGGACACACAGACACATGGACACGGGGACAGATGGACACAGGGACGGACGGACACACGGACACATGGACAGACGGATGGGGACGGACACGGGGACAGATGGATGGACACGGGGACCCCCGGACGGACATGGGGACGGACACACAGACACACGGACAGACCGAAGGACAGATGGACACGGGGATGGACACACGGGGACGGATGGACACCACGGGGATATGGGGGACAGATGGACACGGGGACGGACAGACGGATGGACACATGGACACACAGACACACGGGGATGGACAGACAGACAGATGGACACGGGGACGGACGGACACAGGGATATGGGGACACACGGACATGGGACAGATGGACAGATGGACACGGGGACAGACGGACACAGGGACACAGGGGACAGAGGGACACGGTCAGTGCCACCGCCTGTCACCTCCCCCGGCTGCCACCCTGTGCCCAGCCCCCGCAATGTCCCCAAACCCCCCAAATGTCCCCAAAAATCCTGAACCTCCCCAATGTCCCCAAATGTCCCCAATGTCCCCAATGTCCCCAACCCTCCCAATGTCCCTGATGTCCCCAACACCCCCAATGTCCCCAATGTCCCCATTGTCACCTTGAGGTGCGTCACGGGGGCGAACACCAGGTTGGTGATGGCCTCGGCCAGGGCCCAATGTCCCCAATGTCCCCAAATGTCCCCAATCCCCCCAAACCTCCCCAATGTCCCCAATGTCCCCAATGTCCCCAATCCCCCCGATGTCCCCAATGTCCCCAATGTCCCCAATGTCCCCAATGTCCCCAACCCCCCGATGTCCCCAATGTCCCCAATGTCCCCAATGTCCCCAACCCCCCAAACCTCCCCAATGTCCCCAATGTCCCCAACCCCCCAAACCTCCCCAATGTCCCCAATGTCCCCAATGTCCCCAACCCCCCAAACCTCCCCATTGTCCCCAAATGTCCCCAATGTCCCCAATCCCCCCAACGCCCCCAATGTCCCCAATGTCCCCAACGTCCCCAATCCTCCAATGTCCCCAATGTCCCCAACATCCCCAACCCCCCCAATGTCCCCAACGTCCCCTCTGTCCCCAATCCCCCCAATGTCCCCAATGTCCCCAATGTCCCCCAATACCCTCAATGTCCCCAATGTCCCCAATGTCCCCAATGTCCCCAACCCTCCCAATGTCCCCAACGTCCCCATTGTCACCTTGAGGTGCGTCACGGGGGCGAACACCAGGTTGGTGATGGCCTCGGCCAGGGCCAGGCGCGCTCCGGCCGCCGGGTCCAGCAGCCCCTTGACCGGCTGCTCGCCGATGGCGGTGGCGGCGCCGCTGTCCCCGAAGGGGGACAGGGCCACCACGGCCACGTCGGCCAGCGGCGTGTGCAGGGGGCCCACGCACTGCTGCTGGGCCACCAGGCCCGTCACCGAGCGGTCAACCTGGGGACACAGGGGACAGTGAGGGGGGGGGTGGGGACATTTGGGGACATTGAGGGGACATTGGGGACAATGGGGGGATTGGGGACATTGGGGACATTGGGGACAATGGGGGTGTTGGGGACACTGGTGTGTTGGAGACAGAGGGGACATTGAGGGGGAGGTTGGGGACATTTGGGGACGTTGGGGACAATGGGGACATTGGAGACATTGAGGGGATTGGGGGTGTTCGGGACATTGGGGGACAATTGGGACATTGGGGACTTTGGGGACATTTGGGGACATTGAGGGGTTTGGGGACATTGAGGGGTTTGGGGACATTGGGGACATTGGGGGGGTCAGGGACATTTGGGGACGTTGGGGACAATGGGGGACATTGAGGGGACATTGAGGGGCTTGGGGACATTGGGGACATTTGGGGACATTGGGGTGTTGGGGACATTGAAGGGATTGGGGACATTGGGGACATTGGGGACATTTGGTGACAATGGGGGGTTGGGGACATTGGGGACATCATTGAGGGGACACGAAAGGGGCCAGGGGTGGGGGTGACACAGGTGTGACCCCCAGGTGTGACAGACAGGGGTGACACAGGGGGTGTCACAGGTGACACAGATAACACAGGTGACACAGGTGTGCCCAGGTGTGCCCAGGTGTGCCCAGGTGCTCTCACCTTGTTGGTCAGGTACCGTTTGCTGCCCACGGCCGGGGGTTTGGGGTCACACAGGGGTCACACAGGGGTCACACAGGGGTCACACAGGGCTCACACAGATAACACAGGTGTGACACACAGATAACACAGGTGACAGACAGATAACACAGGTGTGACACAGGTAACACAGGTGAGCTCACCTTGTTGGTCAGGTACCGTTTGCTGCCCACGGCCGGGGGTTTGGGGTCACACAGGGGTCACACAGATAACACAGGTGACACAGACAGGTAACACAGGTGTAACACAGATGACACACAGGTGTGGTACAGGTAACAGGTGTGCCCAGGTGAGCTCACCTTGTTGGTCAGGTAGCGTTTGCTGCCCACGGCCGGGGGTTTGGGGTCACACAGGGGTCACACAGGGGTCACACAGGGGTCACACAGATAACACAGATGACACAGACAGGTAACACAGATGACACAGACAGGTGACACAGGTGTGGTACAGGTAACAGGTGTGCCCAGGTGCTCTCACCTTGTTGGTCAGGTACCTCTTGCTGCCCACGGCCGGGGGTTTGGGGTCACACAGGGGTCACACAGATAACACAGGTGTGACACAGATAACACAGATGACACACAGGTGTGCCCAGGTGTGCCCAGGTGTGCCAGGTGCTCTCACCTTGTTGGTCAGGTACCGCTTGCTGCCCACGGCCGGCAGCCGCAGGACCCTCTCCAGCGCCGCCCGCACCGAGAGCCCCGGGGGGAGGCTGAGGGGGCGCCGGGGGAGGGGCGCCAGCGACAGGTGGAACTCCTGGGGGGGGGGAGAACCCCAAAAAATTTGGGGTCAGAAATTTGGGGGTTTAACATTTTGTGGGTCCCCAAAACAATATTTGGGGTCAGAAATTTGGGGGTTTAAAAATTTGGGGTCGGAAGTTTTGGGGTTTAAAAATTTGGGGGTCCCCAAAAAAAATCTGGGGTCGGAAATTTTGGGGGTTCAGAAATTTGGGGTCTCAGATTTTGGGGATTGAAAAATTTGGGGGGTCCCCAAAAAATTTGGGGTTGGAAATTTTGGGGTTTAAAATTTTGGGGGTCCCAAAAAAAAATTTGGGGTCAGAAATTTTGGGGGTTCAGAAATTAGGGGTCTCAGATTTTGGGGATTAAAAAATTTGGGGGATCCCAAAAAAAAATTTGGGGTCTCAAATTTGGGGGTTCAAAAAATTTTTGGGTCCCATTTTTGGTGGCCACCCCCTCAATTTTGGGGTTTTTTTGGGGTGTCCCCCCCAATTTTGGGGCCCATTTTTGGGGTCTCCTCCCTCAGTTTTAGGGCCCATTTTTGGGGGTCCCTCCCCAATTTTGGGGCCCATTTTTGGGGTGTTCCCCCCCAGTTTTGGGGCCCATTTTTTAGGGGTCCCTCCCCCAATTTTGGGGCCCATTTTTGGGGTGTCCCCCCCCCAATTTTGGGGTTTTTTTGGGGTCCCCTCTCCACTTTTGGGGTCCCTTTTTGGGGCCCATTTTTGGGGTCTCCCCCCCCCAATTTTGGGGCCCCATTTTTGGGGTGTTCCTCCCCAATTTTGGGGCAGTTTTTGGGGTCCCCTCTCACCTTTTGGGGCATCTTGCCCAGCACCCACTCCAGCTCCAGGTTGACGGGGGTGGGGAGCCCCTCGTGGGACCCCCCCTCGGGCACCGGCGCCGCCAGGTCGTCCACCAGCACGATCTGGGGGGGGAGACCCCCAAAATCAGCCCAAAAACAGCCCAAAATCACCCCAAAATTATCCCCAAAATCACCCCAAATCACCCCAAAATTATCCCAAAAACAGCCCGAAATCACCACAAAATTACCCCAAAATTACACCAAAATTATCCCCAAAATCACCCCAAAATCAGCCCAAAACCAGCCCAAAAATCATCCCAAAATTACCCCAAAATTACCCCAAAATTACACCAAAATTACCCCAAAATCACCCCAAAAACAGCCCAAAAATAGCCCAAAAATCATCCCAAAATTACCCCAAAAACAGCCCAAAATCACCCCAAAAACAGCCCAAAAATCACCCAAAAACAGCCCAAAATTATCCCAAAAACAGCCCAAAATTATCCCAAAATTATCCCCAAAATCACCCCAAAAACAGCCCAAAAATCACCCAAAAACAGCCCAAAATTATCCCCAAAAACAGCCCAAAAATCACCCCAAATACAACCCCAAAAATCATCCCCAAATCACCCCAAAATCACCCCAAAATCAGCCCCAAAAACAGCCCAAAATTACCCCAAAATCACCCCAAAAATCATCCCAAAATTATCCCAAATTCACCCCAAAATTACCCCAAAAACAGCCCAAAAATCATCCCAAAAATCACCCCCAAAATCACCCAAAAATCACCCCAAAAACAGCGCAAAACCAGCCCAAAATTATCCCCAAAATCACCCCAAAATTACCCCCAAAATCCCCTCAAAAACAGCCCAAAAATCATCCCAAAATCACCCCAAAATTATCCCCAAAATCCCCTCAAAAACAGCCCAAAAATCATCCCAAAATCACCCCAAAATTATCCCCAAAATCACCCCAAAATCACCCCAAAAACCCCCAAATCCCCCCCAAAAATGACCCCAAAATGACCTCGAGCACCCCCAATGTCCCCAACATCCCAAATCCCCCCAATGTCCCCAAATGTCCCCAATGTCCCCTCAATGTCCCCGCTGTCCCCTCAATGTCCCCGCTGTCCCCTCACCCGTCCGTCTCCGGTGACCGTCCCCACCACGCTGAGGGGACACCGCTCTCGCTCCGCCAGGCTGTCCCCAAATCCCCCCAATGTCCCCAATCCCCCCGCTGTCCCCAATGTCCCCAATGTCCCCAATGTCCCCAATATCCCCAAATATCCCCAAATGTCCCCAGTGACCCCAATCCCCCCAATGTCCCCAATGTCCCCAATCCCCCCAATCCCCTCAACGTCCCCGACATCCCCAATGTCCCCAATGTCCCCAATGTCCCCTCTGTCCCCGCTGTCCCCTCACCCGTCCGTCGCCGGTGACCGTCCCCACCACGCTGAGGGGACACCGCTCTCGCTCCGCCAGGCGCCGCAGCAGCGCCAGCGCCGCCGGCCGCACCAGCAGCGCGTTGGACTCCTGGTACTCGGCCCCCCACAGCTCCAGGATGCTCAGGGACGGGTCCCCAAGCTGCCACCGATGTCACCAAGGTGTCACCAGGGCCACCAGACCCATTGGTGTCATTGGTGTCATTGGTGTCATTGGTGTCATCAAGGGATTGAGGGAAATTGGGGATTTGGGGACATTGGGGACAAGGGACTCGGCCCCCCACAGCTCCAGGATGCTCAGGGACGGGTCACCCAGCTGTCACCAAAGTGTCACCGATGTCACCAGGGCCACCACAGCCATTGGTGTCATTGGTGTCATCAAGGGATTGAGGGACATTGGGGATCTGGGGATTTGGGGACATTGGGGACAAGGGACACGGCCCCCCACAGCTCCAGGATGCTCAGGGAGGGGTCACCCAGCTGTCACCGATGTCACCAAAGTGTCACCAAAGTGTCACCAGGGCCATTGGTGTCATTGGTGTCATTGGTGTCATTGGTGTCATCAAGGGGTTAAAGGACATTGGGGAATTGGGGACATTGGGGACATTGGGGACATTGGGGACAAGGGACTCGGCCCCCCACAGCTCCAGGATGCTCAGGGAGGGGTCACCAAGCTGTCACCGGGGCCACCAAAGTGTCACCAATGTCACCAGGGCCATCAGGGCCATTGGTGTCATTGGTGTCATCAAGGGGTTAAAGGACATTGGGGACCTTGGGGACATTGGGGACCTTGGGGACATTGGGGACACTGGGGACATTGGGGACATTGGGGGTGTTGGGGACACTGGGGACACTGGGGACACTGGGGACACTGGGGACATTGGGGACATTGGGGACGTTGGGGACGTTGGGGACGTTGGGGACTTTGGGGACATTGGGGATTTGGGGACATTGGGACATTGGGGACATTGGGGACGTTGGGGACGTTGGGGACATTGGGGACATTGGGGACATTGGGGATTTGGGGACATTGGGACACTGGGGACATTGGGGATTTGGGGACATTGGGAATTTGGGGACATTGGGGACAGTGGGGACACTGGGGACATTGGGGACATTGGGGACACTGACCTGGAAGCGGCTGGCGTAGATGACGGCCCCGGCCGGCTCCGAGATCTCCTTCAGGACGTTGCCTGGGGACATTTTGGGGACATTTTGGGGACATTTTGGGGACAGCCCGGCGCCACAGACCCACCCACCCCAGCCGTGTCACCCCAGAGACCCCCCCGGTGTCCCCAATGTCCCCAATGTCCCCAATCCCCCCAATGTCCCCCAATCCCCACAATGTCCCCACTGTCCCCACTGTCCCCAATGTCCCCATTGTTCCCAATGTCCTCATTGTCCCCAATGTCCCCAATGTCCCCCCAATCCCCCCAATGTCCCCAATGTCCCAATGTCCCCAATGTCCCCCCAATGTCCCCAGTGTCCCCAATGTCCCCAATGTCCCCCCAATCCCCCCAATGTCCCCAATGTCCCAATGTCCCCAATGTCCCCAATGTCCCCAATGTCCCCCCAATGTCCCCAGTGTCCCCAGTGTCCCCAATGTCCCCCCAATGTCCCCCCAATGTCCCCCCAATGTCCCCAGTGTCCCCAGTGTCCCCAATGTCCCCAATGTCCCCCCAAATGTCCCCAATGTCCCCAATGTCCCCCAATGTCCCCCCAAATGTCCCCAATGTCCCCAATGTCCCCCAATGTCCCCCAATGTCCCCAATGTCCCCAAATGTCCCCAATGTCCCCAATGTCCTGAAATGTCCCCAATGATGTCCCCAGTGTCCCCAATGTCCCCAATGTCCCCCCAATGTCCCCAGTGTCCCCAATCCCCCCAATCCCCCCAATGTCCCCAGGATGTCCCCTCACCATTCCCTCCAGCCCCCTGGTCATGGATGGAGCTCACGGGGTTCCCATTGTCCCCAATGTCCCCAATGTCCCCACTGTCCCCTCTCTCACCATTCCCCCCGGCCCCCTGGTCATGGATGGAGCTCACGGGGTTCCCATTGTCCCCAATGATGTCCCCAATGTCCCCAATGTCCCCAATCTCACCGTTCCCCCCGGCCCCCTGGTCGTGGATGGAGCTGACGGGGTTCCGGGCGCCGCTCTCGGCGCAGCCCCGCAGGACCCGGTTCAGCTTCTGCTCCATCTCGGGGTCCCCGCGCTGCACGGCCCCCAAATCCCGCTCGGGCCTCGTTGTCACCCTGCACCTGAGGGGGGGAAAGCCAAAAAAATCCCAAATCTGCAAAAAATCCATCCAGGAACCCAAAAAACCCCCAAAAAATCCATCCAGGAACCCCAAAAACCCAAAAAAAACCCCAAAAAAATCCATCCAGAAACCCCAAAAACCCCAAATCCCGCTCGGCCTCATTGTCACCCTGCACCTGAGGGGGGGAAACCCGAAAAAACCCGAAATTCCCAAAAATTCTGACCAGAAACCCCAAAAACCCCCAAAAAATCCATCCAGGAACCCCAAAAACCCCCAAAAAATTTCAACCAAAAACCCCAAAAAACCCCAAAAAATCCCAACCAGAAACCTCAAAAATCCCCCCACAAAAAATCCCAAAAAATCCCCCCAAAAAATCCCAAAATCTCCACATAAAAATCCCAAAATCTCCCCCCAAAAAAATCCCAAAATCTCCCCCAAAAAAATCCCAAAATCTCCCTAAAAAAATCCCAAAAACTCCCCCCAAAAAATCCCAAAATCTCCCCATAAAAATCCCAAAATCTCCCCCCAAAAAATCCCAAAATCCCTCCAAAAAAATTTCAAAATCCCCCCCAAAAAATCCCAAAATCCCCCCCCCAAAAAACCCCAAAATCCCCCCCAAAAATCCCCTCAAATCCCCTCAAAATCCCCCAAATCCCCCCCCAAACCCCCAAATTTTCCCAAATTTTCCCAAATTCTCCCAAATTTTCCCCAGATTTGGCCCCAAACCTGGATGGATCCGGTAGACAGGACCCCCCAAAATCCCCTAAAATCCCCCCAAAAAATCCCCCAAAATCCCCCCCAAACCCCCAAATTTTCCCCAATTTTCCCCAAATTTTCCCCAATTTTCCCCAATTTTGCCCAATTTTGCCCAATTTTGCCCAAAACCCCGGATTTGGCCCCAAACCTGGATGGAGGAGGCGGCGCCGCCCCCGACCCCGATCCGGTAGACGGGACCCCCCAACTTCACCACCAACATCCCTGCGGGGGGTCGGGGCTCAGAGACCAAATTCGGGGGATTTTGGGGGAATTTGGGGAGTTTTGGGGCATTTTTGGAAATTTTAGGGGAATTTGGGGGGGATTTTAGGGGGATTTTGGGGGAATTTTGGGGGATTTTTTGGGAATTTGGGGGGATTTGGGGGGAGTTTTGGGGATTTTGGGGGAATTTTCGGGGATTTTTGGGAATTTTAGGGGAATTTGGGGGGATTTTAGGGGAACTTGGGGGGATTTTAGGGGAATTTGGGGGAATTTTTGGGGATTTTGGGGAGGATTTGGGGGAATTTGGGGATTTTAAGGGAATTTGGGGGGGATTTTGGGGGATTTTAGGGGAGGATTTGGGGAAATTTTTGGGAATTTTGGGGGAATTTTGGGGCAATTTTGGGGGGGATTTTTAGGGTATTTTGGGGTGATTTCAGGGCATTTTGGGGGTTATTTTTGGGGTTATTTTTGGGGTGTATTTGGGGGTATTTGGGGCATATTTTGGGGAAATTTCAGGATATTTGGGAGGTAATTTGGGGGGTGTTTGGGGGTTTTTTGGGGTGTTTTGGGGTGATTTCGGGTGATTTCAGGGCATTTTTGGGTGATTTCGGAATATTTTTGGGTGACTTCGGGGTGATTTTGGGGTATTTTAGGGTGATTTTGGGGTATTTTTGGGTAATTTCAGGGTATTTTTGGGTGACTTCGGTGTATTTTGGGGTGATTTCGGGGGATTTCAGGGTATTTCGGGATATTTTGGGGTGATTTTGGGGTGATTTTGGGGTGATTTTGGGTGATTTCGGGTAATTTTGGGGTGATTTCGGGTAATTTCAGGATATTTCGGGGTATTTTGGGGTGATTTCAGGGTATTTCGGGGTGATTTTGGGGTGATTCTGGGTGATTTCGGGGTGATTTTGGGTGATTTCGGGGTGATTTGGGGTGATTTTGGGGTAATTTCGGGTGATTTTGGGGTGATTTTGGGTGATTTCGGGGTGATTTGGGGGGATTTCGGGGTGATTTGGGGTGATTTTGGGGTAATTTCGGGTGATTTGGGGGTGATTTTGGGTGATTTCGGGGTGATTTTGGGATATTTTGGGGTGATTTGGGGTGGTTTTGGGGTATTTTTGGGTGATTTTGGGGTATTTTGGGGTGATTTCGGGTGATTTTGGGGTATTTGGGGGTGATTTTGGGGTGATTTTGGGGTGATTTCAGGTGATTTCGGGGGATTTTGGGATATTTTGGGGTATTTTTGGGTGATTTTGGGGTATTTTGGGGTGATTTTGGGTGATTTTTGGGTGATTTTGGGTGATTTCGGGCGCTGACCGGGCTCCGGGGCCTCCTTGCGGACGTGCTCGTCCTCCAGGGCGCCGATGCCGCCGCTGAACATGATCGGCTTGATCCACTCGCGGCGCTGCCCCCCGGGGAGCACCTGCCCGAAGGAGCGGGCGAAGCCTGGCCCGGGGGGACGAAATCCATCAAATTCCAACCAAAATCCATCAAATCCCGCCAAAATCCATCAAATTCCATCCGAAATCCATCAAATTCCATCAAATCCCAACCGAAATCCATCAAATCCCGCCCGAAATCCATCAAATTCCATCAAATCCCGCCCGAAATCCATCAAATCCCACCCGAAATCCATCAAATTCCATCAAATCCCAACCGAAATCCATCAAATCCCACCCGAAATCCATCAAATTCCATCAAATCCCAACCGAAATCCATCAAATCCCAACCGGAATCACCCAAAATCCACCCAAAAATCCCACCCAAAATCACCCAAAATCCACCCAAAAATCCCGCCCGAAATCCATCAAATCCCAACCAAAATCCATCAAATTCCATCAAATCCCGCCCGAAATCCGCCCAAAATCCACCCAAAAATCCCGCCCAAAATCACCCAAAATTCACCCCAAAAATCCCACCCAAAATCACCCAAAATCCACCCAAAAAACCCGCCTGAAATCCACCCAAAATCACCCAAAAAATCCTGCCCAAAATCACCTGAAATCCACCCAAAAATCCCACCCAAAATCACCCCAAAATCCCACCCGAAATCCGCCCCAAATCACCAAAAAAATCCCATCCAGAATCGGCCAAAATCACCCAAAAATCCTGTGTCCCCAGCTGCCCCCAGCTGTCCCCAGGTGTGTCCCCAGCTGTCCCCAGGTGTGTCCCCAGGTGTGTCCCCAGGTGTGTCCCCAGCTGTCCCCAGGTGTCCCCAGCCGCCCCCAGGTGTGCCCAGGTGTGTCCCCAGCTATCCCCAGCTGTCCCCAGCTGTCCCCAGCTGCCCCCAGGTGTGCCCAGGTGTGCCCCACCTGCCAGCAGGGGCTCCCCGAATTTGTTGCCGTAGTCGCTGGCGCCGTCGCTGGCGCCGATGGCGACCTCGAGGGGCCGGGCGAAGGCGGCCGGGTACGGGGCCAGCGCGTCCTCCCAGGGCTGCTCGAAGCCTGGAACACCCGAAAATGGGGTCAGGGACCCCAAAAACGGCCTCGGGGACCCCGAAAACGGGGTCAGGGACCCCGAAAACCCCCCCAGGGACCCTGAAAACGGGATCGGGGACCCCGAAAATGGGATTGGGGACCCCAAAAATGGGATTGGGGACCCCGAAAACCCCCCCAGGGACCCTGAAAACGGGATCGGGGACCCCGAAAATGGGATTGGGGACCCAAAAAAACGGGGTCAGGGACCCCAAAAACGGGATCGGGGACCCCGAAAACGGGATCAGGGACCCCAAAAATGGGATTGGGGACCCTAAAAATAGATCGGGGACCCCGAAAATGGGATCGGGGACACCAAAAACCGGTCAGGGACCCCAAAATCACCATCAGGGACCCCGAAAATGGGGTCAGGGACCCCGAAAACGGCCTCGGGGACCCCGAAAACGGGATTGGGGACCCCGAAAATGGGATTGGGGACCCGAAAAATGGGGTCAGGGACCCCAAAAACGGGATTGGGGACCCCAAAAATGGGATCAGGGACCCCGAAAATGGGGGAAAAATTGGATCCGAAAATGGGATTGGGGACCCCAAAAATGGGATCGGGGACCCCAAAAACGGGATCGGGGACCCCAAAAATGGGGATTAGGGGGATTTTATGGGTTTGGGGTTTTTGGGGTTTTCAGGGTGGGATTTTGGGGTTTTCGGGGGCGCCGAACGCGATTTTGGGGTCGGTTTTTGGGTTTTCCCCTCTCCTCACCGGGGATCAGCAGGTTGCCGAAGCAGCACCGGGGATTTTGGGGTTTTGGGTGGGATTTGGGTTTTTTGGGTGGGATTTGGGGGTTTTTAGGTGAGATTTTTGGGATTTTGGGGTTTTCGGGGGCGCCGACCCCGATTTTGGGGTCAGTTTTGGGGTTTTCCTCTCTCCTCACCGGGGATCAGCAGGTTGCCGAAGCAGTAGCTGGGATTTTGGGTGGGATTTTGGGTATTTTGGGGTTTTGGGGGTTTCAGGGTGGGATTTTGGGTTTTTTGGGTGGGATTTTGGGGTTTTCGGGGGTGCCAAACCCGATTTTGGGGTCGGTTTTGGGGTTTTCCTCTCTCCTCACCGGGGATCAGCAGGTTGCCGAAGCAGCACCGGGGATTTTGGGTGGGGGATTTTGGGGATTTTGGGTTTTTTGGGTGGGATTTCGGGATTTTGGGGTTTTCGGGGGCGCCGAACCTGATTTTTGGGGTCAGTTTTTGGGTTTTTGGGTTGGGGGCTCTGCTCCTCACCGGGGATCAGCAGGTTGCCGAAGCAGTAGCCGGATTTGGGGTGGGATTTGGGTATTTTGGGCAGGATTTTTGGGATTTTGGGGTTTTCGGGCACCCCAAACCCGTTTTTGGGGTCGGTTTTTGGGTTTTCCCCTCTCCTCACCGGGGATCAGCAGGTTGCCGAAGCAGTAGCCGGCGGTGCCGGCGATGACGTGCGCCCCCCGCCCGGTGCACTGGACGTCGCGGATCCGGCCCCCGGTGCCGGTGGTGGCGCCGCTGAAGGGGGCCACGGCTGCGGGGGAGGGGGCGGGGGCCAGGGATGAGACACGCCCACCGGGAATGGACACGCCCCCGGGCACACCCACCCCCCAATGGGCACGCCCACTGGGCACGCTTCCTCCCAATGGGCACGCCCACTGAAGGGGGCCACGGCTGCGGGGGGGGGCGGGGGCCCAGGCATGGGACACGCCCACTGGTCACGCCCACCCCGCTGGACACGCCCACCCAGCATAGACACGCCCACCAGAAAGCCCAACCCACCAGGACACGCCCACCAGGCACGCCCACCCCCACTGGGCACGCCCACTGAAGGGGGGCACAGATGGGGAGGGGGCGGAGCCAGCGATGGGACACGCCCACCAGGCATGGACATGCCCACCCTCAATGGACACGCCCACTGGCCACGCCCACCCCGCCCCAAACACTGAATTTCCCCTTTTTTTTACCCCAAATTTCTGCCTGGGGCAGCCAATCGCCCGCCGGCCACGCCCCTTCGGCCACACCCACTGACCCCTGGGTGGCCCCTGACCCCTGCCCTTTGACCCCTGACCTGTGGGGAAGTTGTGTGTCTCGGCGGTGAAGGTCACGTGCCGCACGCTGACCAATGACTGACCCCTGACCCTTGGCTGACCCCTGACCCCTCATGACCCCTGACCCCTCATGACCCCTGACCCCTCGTGACCCCTGTGTGACCCCTGACCTGTGGGGAAGTTGTGTGTCTCTGCAGTGAAGGTCACGTGCCGCACGCTGACCCCTGACTGACCCCTGACCCCTGGGTGACCCCTGACCCTGCCCTTTGACCCCTGACCTGTGGGGAAGTTGTGTGTCTCTGCGGTGAAGGTCACGTGCCGGACGCTGACCCCTGGCCCTGCAGTGACCCCTGACCCCTGTGTGACCCCATGGTGACCCCTGACCCCTGACCTGTGGGGAAGTTGTGTGTCTCCGCAGTGAAGGTCACGTGCCGCACGCTGACCCCTGGCCCTGCAGTGACCCCCCCCTGACCCCGGCTGACCCCTGACCCTGGCTGACCCCTGACCCCCCTGACCTGTGGGGAAGTTGTGTGTCTCGGCGGTGAAGGTCACGTGCCGCACGCTGACCCCTGACCCTGCAGTGACCCCTGTGTGACCCCTGACCCTGTGTGACCCCATGGTGACCCCTGACCCCTGTGTGACCCCTGACCTGTGGGGAAGTTGTGTGTCTCTGCGGTGAAGGTCACGTGCCGGACACTGACCCCCTGACTGACCCCTGACCCTTGGCTGACCCCTGACCCCTGACCCTGCCCTTTGACCCCTGACCTGTGGGGAAGTTGTGTGTCTCTGCAGTGAAGGTCACGTGCCGCACGCTGACCCCTGACCCCTGTGTGACCCCATGGTGACCCCACGGTGACCCCTGACCCCTGACCTGTGGGGAAGTTGTGTGTCTCTGCAGTGAAGGTCACGTGCCTCACGCTCGTTCTCCTCTCGAAGGGGCTGGGCCCGGCCGGGTCCTGCGGCCACAGCGCCGACACCGGGCACGCCGCGGATGGCGCTGCCAAAAAAAACCAGCCAAAATCACCCCAAAACCAGCCAAAATTATCCAAAATCCATCCCAAATTCACCTAAAATCTGACACCGCCATGCCGCGGATAGCGCTGCCAAAAAAACCAGCCAAAATTACCCCAAAATCACCCAAAATTATCTAAAAATCTGACACCGGAACACTGCGGATAGCGCTGCCAAAAACAGCCAAAAACAGCCAAAATTCACCCAAAATATCCAAAAATATCCCAAATCTGACACCGGAACACCGCGGATGGCACTGGGAGCCAAAAAAATACCCAAAATTTACCCCAAAATATCCCAAAATCTGCTCAAAATGATCCAAAATCTGACACCGGAACACCGCGGATGGCGCTGGGAGCCAAAAAAACAGCCAAAATCAGCCAAAATCTGCTCAAAATTATCCAAAATCCGACACCGGCACGCCACGGATGGCACTGAACCAAAAAATACCCGAAATTATCCCAAAATCCACCCAAAATTCACCTGGAAACCCCAAAATCTGACACCAGCACGCCCCAGATGGCACTGCCCAAAAAAACCCACCCAAATCAGCCAAAATCCACCCCAAAATTATCCAAAATTATCCAAAAATCCAACACTGGCACCCCCCGGATGGCGCTGAACCAAAAACAGCCAAAATTACCCAAAATCCACCCAAAATTATCCAAAATTATCTAAAAATCTGACACCGGCACCCCCCAGATGGCGCTGCCCCAAAAAAACAGCCAAATTTACCCCAAAATCCATCCCAAAATATCCCAAAATCCACCTGGAAACCCCAAAATCCGACACCGGCACCCCCCGGATGGCACTGCCAGCCAAAAACCAGCCAAAATCACCCCAAAATCACCCAAAATCTGCTCAAAATGATCCAAAATCTGACACCAGCACGCCCCGGATGGCACTGCTGGCCAAAAATCTCAGGTGCACCCAGGTGTATCCCAGGTGCACCCCAGGTGGGCCCAGGTGTACTCAGGTATATCCGGGTGCACCCAGGTGTATCTCAGGTATCTCAGGTGTCCCCAGGTATATCCCAGGTATCTCAGGTGTATCCCAGGTGTATCCCAGGTGTCCCCAGGTGCACTCAGGTGTATCCCCAGGTGTCCCCAGGTGTCCCCAGGTGCACTCAGGTGTCCCCAGGTGTGCCCAGGTGTATCCCAGGTGTATCCCAGCTGTCCCCAGGTGTATCCAGGTGCACTCAGGTGTATCCCAGGTGCACTCAGGTGCTCCCAGGTGTGCTCACCTGCTGTTGTCGCAGAACTTGATGACGTTGTTGGGGTGGGAGGAGCTCTGCGTCTCCATCAGGCGCCCGAAGAGCGAGCCCGGCTGGGCGTGGCCGTCCAGGGTCAGCTGACCCTTGAAGAACCAATGGCGGCTGTGCTCGCTGCGTGACGTCATCGGTGACGTCAACAGTGATGTCATCGGTGACGTCGGGGGGGGGGGCGTTTCCGGGTCCTCAGGTGGGTTTTGGGGGGAATTTTGGGGGTTTTTTTGGGGGATTTTGGGGAATTTTGGGGATTTTCGTGAGATTTTGGGAATTTTGGGGGAACTTTGGGGATTTTGGGGTTTTTTTTCTTGAGATTTTGGGGGATTTTGGGGAAATTTTGGGGGAATTTTGGGATTTTGGGGGAATTTTGGGATTTTGGGGGAATTTTGGGGGATTTTGGGGATTTTTGTGAGATTTTGGGGAATTTTGGGGAAATATTGGGGATTTTGGGGGTTTTTTTTGAGATTTTGGGGGATTAGGGGGAAATTTGGGGAATTTTAATGAGATTTTGGGGAAATTTTAGGGGAATTTTGGGAATTTTGGGGGAATTTTGGGATTTGGGGGAATTTTGTGAATTTTCGGGATTTTCGTGAGATTTCGGGGAAATTTGGGAGAATTTGGGGGGAATTTTGGGGATTTTGGGGATTTTCATGAGATTTTGGGGAAATTTTAGGGGAATTTTGGGAATTTTGGGGGTTTTTTGGGATTTTGGGGTTTTTTTTGAGATTTTGGGGAATTTGGGGGAGATTTTGGGGATTTTAATGAGATTTTGGGTTTTTTTTGAGATTTTGGGGGAAATTTGGGGTGTTTCAATGGGATTTTTTTAGGATTTGGGGTTTTTTATGGGATTCCTGTGGGATTTGGGGTTTTTTATGGAATTCCTGTGGGATTTGGGGCATTTTCAATGGGATTTTTTTAGGATTTGTGGTTTTCAATGGGATTTTGGGGCATTTTGGGGTGTTTCAATGGGATTTTGGGGTTTTTTTGGGTGTTTTTATGGGATTTTGGGGCATTTTGGGGTGTTTTTATGGGATTTTGGGGTGTTTTTATGGGATTTGGGGGATTTTGGGGTGTTTTTATGGGATTTTGGGGTGTTTCTATGGGATTTTGGGGGATTTGGGGTGTTTTTATGGGATTTGGGGGGTTTTTATGAGATTTTGGGGTGTTTCAATGGATTTTGGGGTGTTTCAATGGGATTTTGGGGGTTTTTTGGGGTGTTTTTTGTGGGATTTTGGGGGTTTTTGGGGTGTTTTTATGGGATTTTGGGGTGACCTGTTGCTCTGGGCCAGGTCGAAGAGCTCCACCGAGGTGGGGTTCCTGCCGGCCCTCTGGAACAGTTTGGTGTAGAACTCCAGGTCCCAGGCGTCGAAGGCCAGCCCTGGGTGAGGGGGGGATGAGGACAAAATTCCCAAAAAGATCATTCCCAAAAAAAAATAATTCCTAAAAAAATAATTCCCAAAAAAATCCCCCAAAAAATCCCCAAAAAATCCCCAAAAAAATCCCCCAAAAAATCCCCCTAAAAATCCCAAAAAAATCTCCCAAAAATCAGGAAAAAAATCCCCCAAAAATCCCTCAAAAATTCCCCAACAAATCCCCAAAAAATTCCCCCAAAAAATCCCAAAAGAATCCCCAAAAAAATCCCCCAAAAAATCCCCCAAAAATCCCCCAAAAATCCCCCTAAAAATCCCCAAAAAAATCAGGAAAAAAATCGGTAAAAACCTCAAAAAAATCCCAAAAAAACCCCCCAAAATCCCAAAAAAAACCCTAAAAAATCCCCCCCAAAAAACCAAAAAAAAAACCCCCAAAAAACTCAAAAAAAATCCCAAAAAATCAGGAAAAAAAAGGGTAAAAAACCTCAAAAAAACGCCACAAAAAAACACCCCCAAAATAAAAAAAAAATCAAAAAATATAACGAAAAAATCCCCAAAAAATCTCCAAATCCTCAATAAAAATAAAAATAAAAAACCCAAACCATTCCCCCCCCCAAAAAAAACCGGCTCAGAAACCCCAATGTCCCCAATCCCCCCAACGCCCCCAATGTCCCCAATGTCCCCAATGTCTCCAATGTCCCCAATCCCCCCAATCCCCCCAATGTCCCCAATGTCCCCAATGTCCCCAATCCCCCCAATCCCCCCAATGTCCCCAATGTCCCCAATGTCCCCAATCCCCCCAATGTCCCCAATGTCTCCAATGTCCCCAATCCCCCCAATCCCCCCAATGTCCCCAATGTCCCCAATGTCCCCAATCCCCCCAATCCCCCAATCCCCCCAATGTCCCCAATGTCCCCAATGTCCCCAATGTCCCCATTGTCCCCAATGTCCCCAATGTCCCCAACGCCCCCAATGTCCCCAATGTCCCCAATGTCCCCATTGTCCCCAATGTCCCCAATGTCCCCAACGCCCCCAATGTCCCCAATGTCCCCAATGTCCCCAATCCCCCCAATCCCCCCAATGTCCCCAATGTCCCCCAATGTCCCCAACGCCCCCAATGTCCCCCCCAGTGTCCCCAATGCCC